>CAWVNZ010002197.1:0-45069 GCA_963930735.1 Dioctria linearis
TATGAGACTATAAAATTCACCGAAAATTGGTTCATCTTTGGTGAAAATCAGATGGCACCGTGAAATATTTAATCTGAATAGCTGGATGTGCGACATACCAAAAGACTCATTTTTCGGCATACTGTAAAGCTGGATATTGGAATCCAACTACTTCCACTAATACCTAACCTTTTGCATATACAAATCTATAAGAATTATGAGCCACTGCAATTTCCATATGAAATATATGAAATTAGTAAATATCAAAAATTCATGCTCTTGATTATTTTACTAATTAGATAATAAATAAATTTACCTAACATTACAATAGTATAAAAATAAATAATATCTAAATAAATCCTGAAATGAAACAAACAACTAGAACGATAATCTGTGTGGCAGTACAACTACTGAACGAAGTCAACGATGATTGTTATGTGGATGACAGCCGGGTTGTTCTGACGTCTCGTCCATTTTGTGCTTTTTAAGCGGCGATTGCTGAGGAGCGCAGTTTAGTAAGAAAATTGAGAAACAAGAAGTTTGTTTTTGGGTTCAAGGAGCATCAACTATCTCACGGAGACCAGAGTTCCGGAAAATAAATGATGATATCAACCAGTTAATCAGAGGGACCGAAATAAAGACAACCCAGCGCGAGGAGCAGCAGAATTACGTATAAACCACAAGGGATCCCAATAACAGGATTAATAATTCAGGGAAGTAAAACGCCTTATGGGCCCCAACGATTCACCCTACTAACCTTAATTTAAAATAAAAGAAAATAATTAAAGGAAGCTAAACTAACCTCTACTAATCACTAGTTAATTTTCTTATTGTAAGTAGGACGGCCGATTAGGGGAAGTACTTACCGTTATAATGTATAAAGGAAGGTGAAACCAAGGGCATGAATACAATATTATAAATTTTAAACCTATTTAAAATCTTTTCTTGTTTAAATTTCCAAACGCAACATAACCTGGATATAGTTCGAACCTTACAATACATACATAATAGTGATTGCGAAAATGCTCCCATGTTATCATGTTAGATGGCTCCACTTGTACCATTTTGAACAGTTGTGCTCACACTCAGTCGCTAAATGTTCTGCAACTGAAGTACATATTGACAAGTGGTTCAAGGGATAAGCCGCAAAGCTGGTCCCACAAAATGTGTGCATTCGTCATTGCCAAATATTCACTGGGACATCCTGAGTCAACTGCATGGCGTATTATGCACAAAGATTTAGCGTTGAAGGCCTACAAAGTTCAATTGACACAAGAATTGCTGCCACATGCGTCGGGACTTTCCCAATTGGATACTGGAACAAAACTACGATTTTTTAAAAAAAAATCATCTTTTCGAACGAAGCACATTTCGAGATAGGTGGCTACGTTAATAAACAAAACTGTCATATTTGTGGAGAGGATAATACTCGCGTGATCCAAGATATGCGAACGCATCCACAAATAGTCACTGTCTGGTGTGCATTGTGGTCTGGTGGTGTGATTGGTTCGTACTTTTTCGAAAATGATGCTGGAAGAGCCATAACCGTTAACGGTACCCGACATGATCACAGTTTTTTTATGGCCAAAACTAAAAAATATTGATACTGAAGACATGTGGTTTAATCAAGGTGGGGCTACGTGTTATACAGCCAGAGAAACTTTGCAATTACTGCATACAAAGTTTCCAGACCGTGTTATTTCCAGATTCGGTGACGTGAATTGGCCTGCAAGATCCTGTGATTTGACACCGTTAGACTTCTTTCTCTGGGGCCATGTGAAAACACAGGTCTACAAGGATAATCCTCGAAACGTTAAAGCATTGAAAGCAGAAATTATTCTTATTATTATTATTATTTTCCTAAAGAACAGACGTGTCAATTCAGAGCTTACAGAAAAAATAATTATAAACAGTGAAGAACAGTAGCGAAAATCCCGGAAAAGTGACCAAATCTTATATTGGAATTGAGTGTTTTATGTGCAGTGTGTTTAGTGAAAAAATATTTTAAAAAAACTGTTAAAATATTAATAAATTAATTGCTAAAAAAGAATAAATTGAGTGACAGGTTGGGATTTTTAAATTATTTCGGTTGTTGCCATGGCAACATGGCAACCTTGAACAAATTTAGTGTATTGAATTGATTTCGAGAGGAACAATCGACGAAAAATTAAATTAATTAAATTAAAGTATTAAAATTAATAAATTAATAAAAAAAATTAAATAAAAGCAAATCCGTTGCTGCCGTACTCAAATGAGCAGCAGCGATTCTGGGGGGAGTGATGATCCCCTCAAACTAAACGGAACGAGGAAGAAGAATGCAAAGCCTTCTTCCTCTTCTTCTAAAAAAAAAATTATAAGAGGGCCCACAGAAAAGGCCATCAAGGGCCCTACTGAAGAGGCCAATAAACTGCAGCCAACTCCGTCGGAGAAGACTGCAGGAAGTACAGAGGCCGCTGTACCTGAAGAACCTGGAGCATCAGCCCCGGACACTACAGCAATTTCTGCAGCATCGGTAGCTGCATCTCTGACCAAAGCTGAACCGACGGCTTTGAGCCTGGGACAACATCCTACGCTGAAGGATGTTGTTAAAATGGCTTCGGATTCAGCGCCAAAGGCAAATTATGCTGTCATGAGGCCACCGCTTTCTTCAAGCGCCTCCAAGAAGCAGCCAACAGTACAAGGAGGACAAGCAGTAGCACTACGATCCCCAGCATTACAGTCAGGGATCTCATATGCA
Organism: Dioctria linearis; assembly: GCA_963930735.1. Taxonomy (NCBI): domain Eukaryota; kingdom Metazoa; phylum Arthropoda; class Insecta; order Diptera; family Asilidae; genus Dioctria; species Dioctria linearis. The sequence goes on from CAWVNZ010002197.1 coordinate 2,717, forward strand.
CAGGTAAGTGGCGGTTCCAAGCAGGCTTCCACCATAGAAATTTTGAGTAAAGGCATCACTCCTCGTCCAGCCCCATTGGACGCAGGTAAGCCTCGGCCCAAGACCAGTGCGGGTCTGCAGGGCTTCTTCGACGGGAGATGGCAGGATGAGAGCTACGGTATGCAGCTCGAGCACATCAGAGGATGTCCTCAGAGCGCATACCTGAAGGCAATCTTCCGCGTCGTCTCCTGTGAGCAGCTATTCTCCATGGGGATAATAGCTGGGGGAATGGTTGAGGTGTATACCACAACCCTCGAGAGTGCTACCAAGCTAATGCTTGAGGGCATCGAGGTGGAGGGTAGACACCTTGTGCCGTTCCCACTCAGGGAAAAGCCTACGAAGGTCGTGTTTTCACGGGTCCCTATGCGAGCTTGCCATGAAGACCTCCTAAATTTCTTGGGAAGATTTGGGAAGGTTCATGGCAACGTTCGTGCTATTCCCTTAAAAATTGGGGACGAGGGCCTCGGGCGGGGTGTCTTCGGTACCAGCCGGTAGGCGTCCATCACGTTGAATAAGGGGTGCACGCTTCCAAAGGGCTTTTACCTGAGCTTATCCGGCTCGAGGCACTGGATAGACGTTGGCACCGAAGCAAAATGCCATGCTTGCCATTTGGTAGGGCATTTTATTGCTGACTGCCCCAGGAGAACCGGGAAGAAAGCTGAACCGAGGGTTCCCTCGAAGGAAGCCACTGCTACAGTAGTGGATCTGGAGAAGGAGCCTTCGGCCGGCACTCGACCTGCTATTCTGGAGCAGCCAGTGACTAGGGTGCCTGAAGCTGTCCCAGAGGCAAAAACGATTAAGGCTATAAACGGTGCCACGTCGGCACGTGAAAACACGGCTACTTCCGACGAGGAGTCGAGTAGCCATTTATTTAAAAAAAAGAGGACGAGGAGGAAGACGAAGGTGGACCGTGTGATGCTGCCTCCTCCAGAGCCAGCAAAGCCAGTCGCTCCAAAGCGGCCCCACTCGGAGGAGGACGATAGTGGTGCCCGCGGTTCGAAGGTTGTTGTGAGGGAGGCGGAAGCATCTCTCGAACAGCTTTCGGACTGCGATATGACCGGCTTGGAAGAGACTGGTCTCTCGAGCTTCAGTGGCTACGAGTCGTGTGGTAGCACCATTTCGACTGGTAGCCAATTTGAAGTCTCGAAGGGGATGGAAAACATTCCTAGGGAGAAGATCTCTGAAATTCTTGACCAGCTCCAGTACAAGAAGAACTCAGATAAAATCTGGAGCATTCTTGTAAAGGTGCTGGAGAGGCCAGAGTTGTTACTTCCTCAGCTTCGAATCCTACAACAGGAGTCCAAGAAGAGGAGGAAGTACAACCATGTAGCTCGGTTAGATCGTCTCCATAGGAAGGTGGAGGAGTTGCTTCAGGAGCATCGCTTGGCCGATTCTCCTCGTCAATAGACGTCGCACATTCATCGTTTGAGCTTTTCATCTCTTTGAATGTGCAAGATAGCTTCGATCAACACCGGGGGTTTAAGTGCACATACAAGGTTACACAGCACTATCGAACATGTCAAAATGTTCGATATAGACATCTCGCTTCTACAGGAGACGAATTTTACACAAGACACATATACACAACTTGAGCGCTATGCTTATTTACACACTGGCTATGCAATGTTTGCCACACCTGCGCCTCGCCGAGGCTCAGGGGTGGCAATCATTGTATCCAACAAATTTACACTATCGTCTCCTGTCTATACAGATATCTTCCCAGGCTTCGCTTCTTCCTTGGATTTTGTCGTTCAAGACAAACATATCAAGGTAGTAAACGTGTACCTTCCTCATGACCAGGACATTACAAGACAAGTTCTTGATAGTGTTCAGTCCTGTCTGGTGAATTTTAGCGGCGAAACTGTCCTCGGAGGTGATTTCAACTGCACTCTGAATCCCTCAATGGATCGGCACTCTGGAGTTGAGTTCAACTCTGTCAATGCTACTCGATTGAGGAATTTTGTCGGTGTTTTCAGACTCGTGGATATCTATCGTTGGATGCATCCTACGACTAGATCATACACGAGGGTCTCGCGAAATATCCATGGAAGTCTCGCAGGCTCCAGAATTGATAGACTTTACGTCTCACCTGGAATACTAGAACATTTCGTTGGTGTCACTCATGAAGTGTGTTCCGTTAGCGATCATCTTCTTGTAGTGGCGACCAGCACTCTAGTTGAAAGAAGAACTGCATACTGGATATTCAACAACTATTTGTTGAATTCCGAGCAGTTCAACAATGAGTTCACTGAATTCTGGCACGATTGGCAAGAGAGGAAAGTTGACTTTCCTTTTCTTAGTCAATGGTGGGATGTTGGAAAGCTCCAGATTCGGTCTTTTATCGAGACGAGTTTCAATCGAAGTGGCTATCAAGCTTCTAGCTTGTCGGCCGAGGTCTCTCGGGTGGCAGCTCTTCTCCCAACTCAGCCGGGGTTGATTCTTTATTTCAATGGAATAAAGGAACGCTTGGCGACACAGACTTACAAGCACAGCTTGGAGTTTGTGCTGCGCGGCCAATCGCGCTGGCTGAGAGAAGGCGATTCTCCAACTGAGTACTTCTTTCAGGCGACTAGACGTCGTACTGCTTCTTGTGAGGTCGAATCGATAATTGATGAATCTGAACAAGTCCTCAACGGACAACAGCTATCAGAATATATTCGAGACTACTACAGTAGTCTCTACTCTGAATCGACGTCGACAACATCCTCGACCACTCATGAGTTCCTTGAGAATATTCCCACTTTCTCTGAAGACAGTAAGGAGCTCCTGGATACAGTAATCACATTGGAGGATATGATTGCTGCGACAAAGGATCTAAGGCGACACACTTCACCTGGTTATGACGGCTTGACTCCAGAATTCTTCATACGTTTCATGGATTTATTAATTCCTGACCTTTTGGAAGTCTTCAATTCGGCGGTTGAGACGCATTCAGACTTTCCTTCTAGTTGGAGGAGATCTGTTATGCGCTTGATTCCAAAGAAGGGAGATTTGCAGAGGATGGGGAACTGGAGGCCAGTAACCCTATGCAATGTAGACTACAAAATCGTCTGCAAAGCATTAGGGGCGATACTCCGCTCAGTGATTGCTTCGGTAATACACCCGGAACAGTCCTATTGTGTACCTGGTCGTAGTATCTACGACAACATCGCGGTAGCCAAGCATTTGTTTGCCTACCATGAGCAGACAGGTACACAAATGGCCATGATTTCACTTGACCAGCAAAAGGCTTTTGATAGTGTCTCGCACGAGTATCTCTTGACTGCTCTCGAGGCATTTGGGTTTCCGCCCAGGTGGCTCGATATCGTCGGGAAACTGTATAGAGATTCAGCGATTTTGATTAAGCATCAAGGACAAGTTCTGGCTCCTATCTCGTTTCATCGAGGTATCAGACAGGGCTGTCCATTGTCAGGTATGCTTTATGATCTTTCGTTGGAGCCGCTACTGGTGAATCTTCGTCGAATGCTCGGACGGTATGCGGTTCGTCTACCATATACCAATGTGAGGCCTCTTATGTTGGCGTATGCGGATGATCTGTCTATTTTCGTGACAGGAGATGAAGCTTTTCCGGTCGCTCGTGCTGTTTTCGAACAGTTCGAACATATAGCGGGCGCTAAAATCAACCTCAGTAAGAGTCAAGGCTTGTGGTGTGGAAGGTGGAGAGATCGTACAGATACTCCACTGAACATCCAATGGACTAATACTTGCCTGAAGTATTTAGGTGTGTATATCGGACGCGAGAGTAAATCAAATAATAGCCGCATCGCTCTTGAGAAACTCTCTAGAGCTGTAAACTCATGGCGTAGTCGACTGTTTCCATTATCCTTAATGGGTAGGTCAGTCGTGATAAACTATTTGATTACCTCGTCCATCGTTCATCTGCTAAAGTCTGAGACGTTTGATGAAGGCTTCGTAGGTCTTCTTCAAGCAAAAGCGATAGACGCCTTTTGGTGCGGAAGACGATGGGTTGCTGAAAGCACGCTCTGTCTGCCAGTCAAGATAGGTGGATTAGGTCTCACTAACTTGGTTGTGAAATCAAGGTGTCTCCAAGTGCGGGCATTCCAAAGAGTGTTTTGCCAGAGAGACAACTTGATTTCTCAACTGTGGGTGAATGTACTGGGAGGGATCGGCATAGGGGAGTATTACTACCTACTCTCTGTTCGACCACCTTATCCTCGTGACTGGCCACAGGATCTAATCTCAACGATTCAAACCTGGGGCAGAATCAGGCCAGCATTTCACCTTCAGTGGAATGCTCTAAGGTACACGCAATTCGCGTCGATTCCAATCAGGTTTAATCCTGAATTAATAGATTCAGTGTTCGGTAATGCTCGGGGTTTTGAAGTGACACGCATACACTGACGGTTCTCGGAGATATTATTGATATCTCTGGAAACTGTCGAATAAACACTAACACTGCACAACTACACGACCTGGCTGCTTCTGCGCGGGAGAGATTTCGCCAACTTGGGACCAGTGACCCTGGCACTAAGTTGGAAGATGCTTTCGTTCTGAACAGACCACCACACACACCTTTCAGCACACTTACAACACGTGTGCTCCGTGACGTGCTTATGTCAATAAGACCTCCGGAGTATACAGGATACAACAGATGGCGAACACACCTCGGGGTGAATATGGGCGTGATGGGAGGGATAACTTGCAGAGTAGTCTACAGTTATCCTTCTAGTTACAAAGATGCTGATGTAGCATTCAAATTGCTGCATCACAGTCTTATGCATCCTAATCAGTTGTCACATATCGACCGCCGAGTTCAGAGGATTTGCACAGTTTGTGCTGGTGAGGGCACCCTGTTTCACAGGTTCTTCACTTGTCCGGCTTTGCAGGGTCTAATGGATCTCGTGCGCGGTATGTGTCAGTTGATCCACCCGAATTTCGGCATTACTAGGACATCGTTTCTATGGGGACCAAAGGTATGTAGTCGAGTGAATTGTTTGATTAGCTTTGTGTTGACACTGGCCAAATCTACAATTCACCTGTACTACATGAGAGTCGAAGCTGGGAATCAGAACACTGACCCACAACACCACGCACACGCACTTAAGCGCCACTTCGTTGACAGGTTGAAGAGACGTTTACGTCTTGAATATCTGGCAACGAACGCAGACACATTCAACTGCACATGGCAACCACTATCGTCGGTGCAGGACGGAGCTCTTGTCTTTCACTGGTGATAGCAGGCCACAGCATTTGCAACACTAGTCCACGGGGCTTCTCCTCGCTTAGGAATCGTTGCAAGTGCTGTGGGAAGGACAACACTCTGTTAGAGATGCTAAGCTGGAGGGATGATGAGGGCAGTTTGTAGAGGTCCATGATACTACAGGCTGCACTCGCGGGACTCTATAACGGTATCGCGTAAATTTTTCGTTCGTTCGACTTCTTATTTTAATTCGGTTTCGGTCTCGGTGCTAAATTTTAAAATTTTTGTTGAAATTCGCTCGTTTAGGTAAAGCTATTTATTAGATTATTTTGGAATTTTGGTACTTTTGGAACTGCCACTTACCCTATTGTCAAAATAGGCGCAAGCAAAATTTTTTATTGTTTTACATCTTTTAGGCATTGTTCAAAATTTTTGTATCCGTTTATTGTCTCTTTTGAGAACATAGTGTTCACTTTTTGTCCTTTTACCTATTAGTGTCTAGTTTGTTTTTGTTGTCCCTATTGACTGTTATGTTTGTGATTTTTTAGTTTAGCTAGTGTCTTTTTCTTATACATTGTACAGTATTTTGCACCTATTTTTAAGGAAGTTTGAAAAGAGCCAAAGAGCCAAAAAATAAAGAGTCATTATACACATAAAAAAAAAATTATTATTATTGGTGAGATAGAGCCGCAACTATGCCAGAATGTGATTGAAAATTTTGATAAAAGAATCAGGTACTGTAGAGACTCAAGAGGTGGTCACATGGGAGATATCATTTTTAGATTATGAATGGCAAATATTGTATTTCAAAAATAAATAAAAACTTTTTCAGTTTCAATTCAAATTCTATATCTTTTAATTATGTACTTTTCAAACCTCAATTTGAAAGACCCAGCATTCGCACAAGCTAGTTCGAGTAATCATGCTATATGTATACCTTCCCGTCGTAGGACATCATTAAAACAAATGAACTGGGTATAAAAGATCGTATTGATTACATACCATTCATAGAATGTTTTCCGTATGCATCAGGAATTCTTCCATTTTCCGATGGGTAGATGGGTATAAGTTCTATATACAAGGGTACTATGCTAAAATAAACTGAACACACAAAAAAAGCCAGACCTGTGAGCTGCCAAGACCAACTGTAGATAGAGGATGAAATGTTACTTCTTCAATGTTCCTACAGCAACAGAACTTATCTATAGCCCCCATTAAACAACAATCCCCAGTTTGAAAAGGAGCGCTCTAAGAGCCTTCCTGAAGCGCTTCCCTAAAAAGAACGAATTAATATTTTATTTCCATCACAAGTTGAAAAAATAATAATCGCAAATAACGCATTGGACAATAGTAGAGGTGAAGGAGTTTCTGAGGGGTTCATAAAATAGTAATCAGCAGACATCCTTCTTCCAAACCTTGGAAAACTCTGGAAAATCTGTAACTTTTCCGAAAAACTTGCGGAATTCTGATCAGGTGCGAGTTATCTAAGAAGTTAGAACAACCGGAGATCTGCTAAATGTCCAATATGAGAAAAAATTTCAATAATTTAAGTCTAAAAACAATTAAATCTATAAGGCGAGCACAAAAATTTCAAGATAATAAATAGGTAGGAAGTTCAAAATGAACCACTTCTAACCATCCAAATTTTCTTGAATCATCGATGTTTTATAGCTATCTGATGGAACGCTGGCTGTCGACATCAAACAAATAGGAAAAGCAGTTTTGCCTACATATCTTGACAGACGGCAAACTTCAGCATCAAAACTGTCCCACGGATCATGAAAATTGTAGATATGGAAACAATTGGAAGTCAATGGAATGCACAATACATTTGGGCACGATTCTTTCCTTGATGCAAAAGTTCCATTCAACCAGAGATTTAGGAAGATTTGTAATGAATATGTCTTGGAACATTGCTACCCATGGTATTGTTACAGGATCCGCTTTCGTGGCTGTGGAACCAATTGTTACAAAATCCACACTGTTGCGGGGATTCGAGGAGTACCTCTTTTCGTTTGCTTCGCCAGGCTACACTGCTGACTGAATTTCGTCCACTTGGCCGAGCGAGTACCGGGACGATACGGGTTAGGTTCCAGCGCTCACGCGAACGTGCGAGGGTACTTAAGGTTAAAACAATTATTACCTGGGAGCTCCTTCTAGCGTCACCAACGGAGACTTCTGAGGTGGGAGTTCGGTAGAGCTAAACTCGGATTCCCCTTGGAGGACTTACTTGGGTCGATGAGATCCTGCGGACCTTCGTCGTATTGGGGCGCAAATAGGACAAAACAAAAGGACTTGCAACACTTTTAGTTTGGGCAATTTTTCTTCTTTTATTTTCTGTCCAATTAATTCGTCCCTAATTCTCCTTTTTAATTTTCTTAGTTTTATTTACTTAATTATTTGCTTTTTGGTTTTTTAATTTAATAGAAAATATTTTTCTTCTTTGATTTTACATCTATCTCGCTAGTCTAGAACTTTTTATAAGACCAATACGCGCCTTTTTTCTTCGTTCATTCTGTCTCTTTCAAAAAATCCATTTTGTACTAAATTATTACCTACCTAGCTTAACCTAGTGACCTCTACTTCCAGCTAGCTACTCAAAGTAATGCCACACTTGGCTGAATAAATTACAATATTTTACTTAAATTTGTCGCAAACCTACTTCAGTTTCTTATTAGAATACAAGTTAGACATATTTTACTTATTTAGTTGGCAATATTTACACGTTAGCAATACTTTACTTATTTAATTACAAGTCAGCAATATTCTACTTATTTAATTTCAAGTTAGCAATATTTACACGTTAGCAATACTTTACTTATTTAATTACAAGTCAGCAATATTTTACTTATTTACTCGTCCAATTACAGGTTTCATGGGGAAAGCCTAATTGAAAATCTACTAGTATCCTAATATTTATGAAAGATGCTACTAGTAAAACTTGCTCGATTAGAAATTCATTCTCACCTTTGGTAAAGCAACCTTTAGTTTCATTAGGGCTGTACTTTTTTTTTATACTTCTAGTTTATTAATTTTTCCGATTTAATTTTATGACATGTTGGTTTTGTTTTCTTTTTTAAATTAATTGACACTTGACAGTTCTCATTATCATAATGTTGTTCAAGTTCATATGATATTCCTCAAACCAAAAGTTAAAATGGTCAAAGTTCTGTTGCCAATAAGTGCTACTTTTGAAAATATCGAGGGATTAAAACCCTGTTATACGGATTACTCTATCTTTGTGAAAAAAGTGCACAAATTGTGGAAAATCAACTGATAAATGGCACTATATAATGGAATCAAAAAAAATTCAGCAAAACACTAGGAATCCGGACGGTTTCGATTTCTATATAAAATGCGAAATGTGTAGCCGAGGAACTACCATAGGCATCTTAGAGAATACCAATGATTCTTATCTGGATGAGGATCTGAGCAATCTGTTAAAACAATTGTTGCTTTTGTTTGTAGAGAAACAGAACCAACTGATTTCTCTCCCCGAACCGGATAAATTGCAAAAGCACCGAATAATGGTCCAACTTTTGAAAACATTGCTTTTGGTAAGAAAAACTAGCATAAAGAAGAACATAAAACCAAACCTAAATACCTGGCTAGGCTACGAGATCTATTGTTGGAAGGTAGTGCAAATTACAAACGCATAACTGCTGAAATGGAAAAGGTATACGATTTAGATTTGAAATTGCTTATTGATTTTTCAATTATTAACGATCAAAATCATGATCTTTTGCTGCCGATGATTGTTGTTTCGATAAGTCCTTGGAAGCTGCAAGTTATGCTCTTGAGACAATACATTCGTCATTTTTATCGCTGGGTGACTTACATAGGTATTTCCTAGATTTTAACTTTGATCAGAACCCGAAATATACGAGAGAGCCTACTGCTCGATTTTACTATGAAGCATTCAAATTGAATCCAACAATTGGAATGCTCAAAATCAACTCCGTACCCTGCTTTACGGGCACAATTCGATTTAGACTCTGAACTTTTGTTACTAATGTTTCATTGTTTATTTTGCTATTTTTATACGCTATCTTATTAGCCGTTTCATGTCGTAGTGCCCAGCGCTATACGTTACTTTTTGCAGGGGCTATATCGATAAAGGCTGATTTAATTTGCCTTGATTTGAACTATCACTAATGGTTTATCAAAAAGGTCTGTTTAATTGCTATTCAATAGTCCACTCGCTTTGATTGAACTAGATGTAAATAATCATTTAATTGATTAATCTAATCACATGCATTTCGTAAGTGTCCCGATCTAAATGCATTAGCCTTAAGCTCAAGTCGACTTGACCAAATCCCTTAAGCTAAGCAATACAAGATCCTGCAGTGTTGAGAACCTAAGATTTAGGTGAGAATCAAATTTCGTAAATAGATCACTTAGAACTGTAAATTAATTAACTAGATTACATTTGATTGATAATCCTTTCGACTACAATATCTTGCTCTGTACTTTTTAGAGTCGGGTCCTGCGTTCAGCACGTTCGTTTGATTTAGTTTGTATTCTCCCTCAGGTCGTGGCAATTTCGTAACAGTATAAAGACTAACAAGATACGTTCGTCTCTGTATGAGAGAAGCACTTTTTCTTTTTTCATTGCGTCATCACTTCAAATAATTTTTATAGCTGTGAAGAAATCGTAAGCAAATAAATCGAATTGAGTTTTTAAGTGCACATTTAATAGAAGTTTAGTAAAAGAAAAAAAAATTACAGCTGATTCATTGAATTATAATACAAATGTCATTTTTTTTTATCTTTCCCTCGGGGAACCCAAATCACCCCAATGTATGTTCTACGGTTTTTTTAGTTTTCGAGTTATTACAAATTTTCGAGATTTTTCGTTAATTACGTGTTGTAAGGTAATCTTGGTCATAGTGGGCGACGATATTGAGATTGGCACTTTTTTTTTCCAAAAGAGCTTAACAGCGCATCTGTTGTATTTAAAAACATTTATTTCACCATTGTCTCAAAAAGTAATGTTGAATTTTTGCTTTTATCAAAACAAAAACTAGCTTGAATGTTCTATGGCAATTTTAAGAAAAAAGTTCCATATGTTTTTTTTTTTAGAAACTAGTTCAAAAACATCCTTAGTTCATCGACTTTACATTGCGCAAATTTTATCAAGTTATCTCAACGGCATCAAATTTCGATTCAGATTGTACTAAGTGTAAAATTTAACAATTTTAATTTGGAAGTAAAAACAAGTAATACTGAAAGTTAAATAAAAATAATAATTTTATTGTGAAAAATTACAGAAAGTTTTCAAAATGTCTACCTTCCTTTTCGACACATAACCGATAACGGCGAAAAAAATTCTCTTTCAATCGATTGAGTGCTTGTCTGTTTCTTTTGATGTTTTCTTTCGCCGCTTTTCATCTACGCGACAAATCTGCCAAATTTCTGCATTCTTTACAATAAACCATTCCGAAGAGGAGTGAAAGTGTCGGGTTGTGTGGTAGAAAAAACGGAAGTGAAATGATTGGAAAACATATCAAATATACGTAAAGGACAAGACGAGGTTTCATCATTAAACGCTAGTTCTTTAGGGTATATACATACATATTAGATCCTTTCAAATTGCTGCTCTGAAAGACCAGAAAGTCTTTAGGTTTTCATTGAGTGAACGCTCAGTACTTTCGACGTATCTCTTATAACATTCCGCTGTAAGAGATTTAGATATTCTTCTAAAGTAGGAAAAAGTTTTGTAAAATTTAGGGTGTGGATTAGATTTGTATAGGCGTTTAAACTTCTCTTTTTCCTGTAGGGATTTAATAAGTTGAGGACTGTACCAATTTGGGAATTGATTACGTTTGCAAAACGACCGTATGTACATGTGTCCCTTGTTTAGTAATCTCAAAAGACTTGTTAGAGTCATCTAAAATGATTTGGGAAAAGTCAAAACTACTGAGGAATTCATTAAAATTATCATAGTTACCTCTTTGGAAATTTATTGTTTTTACAGATATATCTCGAGCACATTTAAGATTCGCCAGATCCAGGCTTATATCTATAGGAGGATGGTGAGTATCAATCACAGAGAGTGGGCTAAGGGCTGAATGGATAACCACATTAGAACAATAAATATTTGTCCAAATAAGATCGAGAAGCCTGCCATTAGAATTGATTATCTCCATATTGTTTAGTAGAGACTGAGAGTATTACTAAATGAGTCAAGGGTGCGCATACAATCATTAATCGTGTCTGCGATTCAGTTTAAGTATGACAAAATAAAATCTCCTAAGAAAATAACCTTAGAATTAACAGGCAACTGCAAAATTTGTTCACTGACACTGGTGAAGATAGCGTTGAATGTTTCTGTTAAATCCCAATGTGGGTTTAGCATAAAAAGGGGGGGGGGGCAGGTGCCGGTTGTGGAATGATAAGACAGGCGTTTTTCAAAATAACAAAATTCACTATTTTATTGAACAATATACTTTAAAGATTATAATTCAGGTACAAATTAGTTCAATTTTTTACTCTTAACTAATTCTAATTCATTGATTTTACTAAACTCTATCATTACCTCTAATATTTAATTCTAATTTATTCTTTAATTCTTGCCCTCCACTGGCGATATTTATTCATTAATCTGTGGATCAGAAGAAAGAAAAAATAATTATTAATTATAGTAAATAAAAAAGTGAGGTTGGGATGACAGAATGAGCGCCACAGATCTGCTCAGACTAATTGTAGCTGGGTTCAAAAGACTCCCAGAATATGGTGCTGAAATGTTATTGAGTTTGTAAAATATTAGTACAAATGGGAGTCAGAAATACTTCCCTTGGTTTGTTAATCAAGACTTAATTAGGTTTCAGAGCCACCGATCTGTCTTGTCGCTTGGTCAAATCGCAAGTGATTTTCTATTTCTACTCGCTCGCTATTTATAGGCAGAAATACAATAGGAATTGTGTCTGCCGGTGGCGTTGCCAATGACGCCCGCGTCTTTGTGCGAACTTTCACGTACGTCATCATAGTTTTAATCGGAATACTTTTCTCTATGCTATGAGCTGCCATCTTGTTTATGTCAAATTTTGATGGCAGCTGATGGAGACCGGTAAGTGTTAAATTTTGATTTTTGATTTGTTTATAATTTTGTTAATGATTTGTTTTCTTTTTTATTTTAGGTGTTGGCGAAATGACTGTGGCGCGGGATTTGGATTTGTTTAATGTGTGAGTATTGTCTTTTGGTAAAGTCTCAGATTGTTTAAAGCTTTAAATGATCAGAGATTTTACCATTTGTTGATTTTTTATAAATGCCAGTATTTGTTTTTCTTTTTAGATTCTGCTGGTCACTTCGTGGGATACATCACGGGAATTATTGTGAGTGTTAGTTTTTAGGGTTTTATTAAATAAGTTTATTTTGTTTTTGTTCCGAGACGGAACAGTTTCATATGTAGATTGGGGAGGAATGTAAACACAGCATATAAAATAGAGACTACAAGTCTTTTCTTTTAAAGCCACCCATAGTACTTCATGGTCAGTCTCAAAAGATTCAATCCTATGAGAGTTAAAATCACGTCTAACTGCTATGAGACACCCACCGCCATCCTTTTTCCCCAAGAGTTCCAAGTTTAGTTCCTATCACATCTATAAATTATGTACCTATCATCAAGTAATTCACCACAATATATACCAGCATGCAGAAATGTTTCAGTAAAGCATATTATGTCATAATTATTAGAAATCGTAGTCAAACGAACTTGTTCTAGCTTAGTACGTAGTCCCCGGACATTTTGATAGTATATATTTGTAACAAACCTGTACATAGATAGATATTTAGAAATGTATGAGTGAAGTTTTATATAAAAAATTTTCCTTCATGTAATTCACAATAGCTTTTTGAATTGATGTTATAAGTAGGACAGTATAGATTCACTAGACACCTTGCTCCGCCTACCCGAATTTCCTACCAAAAATTTCTAGCAAGTTGAACTGGCCTCTCCGGGAGACCTAGAAAATCCTACTCCACCTCCACCCCTGCCTATAAAGTGAGTGCGTTAAAAACGGAGGGTTGTCGGTAGTACGTGTACATACGGAATCCAATAGTCAGTACGTGTCCAACGCAAAGCTATGCTGTCACCAGTACGTGAGCAACGGAGGGCTAGTGGTAGTACGTGACCAACGGAAACCACTAGTTAGTACGTGTACAACAGAAGTCTCTCCTGGGCCACACTCAAATTAGATTTAGAAGTATTGACAAGAATTTCACTAATATAAATTATTTTACATTTATAATAGGGACGCAAGAAGAATAAATAATTAATTTGAACTCAACGCAACTGTTGTCACTCCCCTGAAGCTACTCAGAGTCAAGTTCTGACGTTTTGCTACCGACCGAACTATTGGCGCCCGAGCAATCCCGACCGACCGAGCAAACGACGTCACATATTTATGAACATTAGCTACAAAAGAAAGAATAGACTTGTTAAGGAGCTTGTAGGCTGCTTTTGACGAGATCGAGATATTTATGATTTACAAAAGGTTTAGAATTTTCATTCTTATTCAAGTATATTTTGGAGTTCTTAATCCTGATAAACTAAAATCCACTTTCACCCTTAAATCGCTTTACCTTGAAGAATAATGCTTTCTTCTCTTTAGAGAGAAATTCGTTAATATATATTATATTTTTCTCAGAGTAACCAAGAGCATCAGTTGCCAATTTATTGGATACCTTATTAGCCGCTAATATTTGATCTCTAACCAACATGGAAGTCTAATCATTATTTCTGGGTGTTACAAACGGAATGTCAAACTTAGTATACTTTTAAGATTTCATTTAGGGTATAAAAATATATATAAAATCTGTTTCATAATAAATAATTCACATGTGGACAAACAGCATAAACAAACTCCATACTTAGTGGGGCTTCCGTTCAAATATGTATGAAAGTTGAAATTAATTATCTATATTTATTCATATTTCGCGCGGTTGGGCTATTTCCTGCTGGGTGTAAGTTTTCCAAATTTTTTGATTTTACAGATGAAAGAAATGGTTGCATTTGTTTCTATTTATGCGGTCAAAAAACGTCATTTAATTAAAAAAAAATTAAATTAAGAAGAAAAAAATTTCGAACCATACATAACAAATCATGTTCGCAAAATTTCAAAATTCTACACCATGCTCCCTTTCAAGTCAATGTTGTGTACCATATCAATGATTTCAGTATTAATTCTAGCTTATGCAAAATTGTGTAGAGCATAAGAGTAATAAAAATAAAATAAAATATTCCGTAAAACTTAAGTAGCACCCAACGTAATAATAATTCTCAATGTTAATTCTCTTATCTACAGTGAGACAGAAATCTTCTGAATCGCCCAGATTCATACTAAGCTTAAGCTACTATTTGGTCGATTACTAGCGACAGCCTTGTCATATGATTTAACGCATCTTTATAATATGTGTCTTATCACCTCACAATTTCTCTCTCTCAATGGAAGCAGGCAATAGTTGTTTCTATTCCAAAGAAATCCCGTCCCTACCATACCTAGTAATGTCTGCCCATTACTGTACTTAATTTCCTGGCTAAAATGCTTGAAAAAATTATGTATAGACAAATCATGGAGTATGTGGGGGGCAGAGAATATAAATGGTCAGTTTGGCAATCAGGTATTCGCCCAGATCATATGTAGTTGTGAATCTGCACTACTAAAGGTCACATCCGATATCCATGAGGTTCTTAACAACGATCATTTAGCAGTACTAATCCTTCTCGATTTTAGTAAAGCCTTTGATTCAGTGGTTGATCTGGATACTTGGCTCTAAATATGACTTCTCATGATTGACCGTTGAGTTAATTTGCGCTTTTCTTTCGAATCGTGCACAAGTTGTAAAAGTGTAGAATTTTATATATGCACCTGTATCACTTTTCGCTGGTGTTCATCCAGGTTCGGTCTTAGGCCCTATTCTCTTCTTTCTCTATATAAATGACCTCGTTTCTATTGTGAATAGCACTTCTGTGCACTTTTATGTCGACGATTTAAAGTTATACATTAGCAGACCCATAGTCCTGGTCGTGGACTGTATTGCTCGAATCAATGATGACCTACAGCATGTACACAAATGGGCAATGGATAATAAGCTTGCAATTAATCCAAACAAGTGTCAATGTCTGCCGGTATTTAGAAGAGTTTGTACAATATCTGATTTGCCATCAGTTCTCTTAAATAATTCCAAGCTTGAATATGTTGAGTCAGTTGAGAACTTAGGAATTCAACTCAACTCTAAATTTAGTTGCTGCGACTATATCAGCGCTTTGATGGAGAAAATTTATGGCAGTCTTCGTCACCTATATATCTCCTTCAGTTGGCGGTCTGTGGATTTTTCCAGGAAATTGGTGATCATTCTTATTGTCCCACATTTTAACTGTGGCAGCCTTATTTTAAGCAAACTAGACTCAATTTGTCAAATAAGATTTACTGTAGCCTTTAACGAGGTCATACGTTATATTTATAGTCTTCCTCGGAGCGCTCAAGTATCTGCTCTTGCTGCGCCCCTACTCGGAATCTCCATCGAGGCCTATTTTACTCGTCGCAGGCTTATCTTCCGACATGGGTTAATTTATTCTAAATCCTCGGTATATCTCTCCGAAAGCTTACAGCTTTTGCACTCGAATAGAGGTCTTCAACTGCCTGTCCCGAGATATACATTTAGGTATGGTACGCTCTTTCTTCGTCCAAGTTGTCCACAAATTGACCTCTCTTCCAAATTTTATTCAGTTCTGTTCCAGCCTGACCTTTTCTAAACTAATCAAAGATTACCCTCAATAGTATTAGATTGTAAATTGTATTGATTCTTAAACTATCAAATTCACGTAACACATTGTCTTAATTAATTTTTAATTTTTATTTATATTTTTGTGTTCTATTTTCTTTTTAAATTTTAATTTTTTTTCTTGTTGACTCTTTTCTTTACGCTCGCTCTTTATATTTAAGTTTTCTTTTTGATCTTTCGGATTTTTGGTTTTTTGTTTTTATTTATTTATATATTTTTTTTATGTTATTTCTATTATTATTTTAATATTATTTGTGTTTTTTTTCTCCTATTTGTACGGTATAAGATTGTGTAGTCTTCTGTACAACGCCATATAAATGTATTGTATTGTATTTGTTAGACTTGTAAATCCCATATGAATGCCCTAATAAATTTTACAATTGGCTCCCGTTCCTTTTAAGTGCAGTTGGTTGAAGATGAGGACCCAAGAAACCTGTATCGTTTAGTGAAAAATGAACGAACAGTGACAAAAATACTGAGTCCCAATTTCGTTCTCTTCCCCAATTCCTGTGTACGCAGGGCAATAAATCACTCCCTCCCCTTTAGATGCCCTCTGGGATGAAAGTGCCCGGTAAGGATAAAAAGTAGGGTTTTAAAGGACGACATATTTAGCCTCAATAATTACCTCATTAGCCTTGGATTCGGTTTCCTTCATAATTTTGTTGTTGTGCTGATCGTGGGATCTTCAAACCATAGTTGAATATATTGGCAGTCGGCCAGAACCACAGATGTTACGAATGTGAACCTTCCGAGTTGCGAGTTTGTCTACTTTTTTCCGTAACTGCTAATATTGCTGTAACTTGGTACTTAGAGAGAGAACAACTATCTCATAATACCACTAAAGGGACTTCAGAGTGGTTTTACACTCCCTCCAAGAACAATTTAGAGGTTTTGAAAATGTTGGTCCAGAATTGAGAAAATATTATCTTACTTTCGAAATGGTTCGTATAGCCCTTCCTGAAAGACCGTGATATAGTATTCAACATATGTGTCCATTACATCCTCGAAGAAAACGCCCGCTCAATTTGAATCCATCTGTCTGAGAAATAGAATAAAGTCAATGATTGAAGCACATTTTGCCCTATAAGGGATTTTTGCCACTCCATCGTAGGACTAGGATCCTTTCCTTTACCCCAAGAATTTTCTCTATAATTCTCTTACTTGAGTAAAACTTAAACACACTCCTATAATTCCCAACTGTTATATCATGACTTATAAAATTAATTGCCATCAATTTTCCAAACCAGTAGACATCTTATTAAAAATTTAAGAAATTTTTCCAGAAAACACATAATTCAATAAATGGCGACATAAATCGTTTTTCCACACAAACAACGAAGCAACGTAATATATTGGAATGACGTAAATCGAAAACTGTGCGTTTATACGTACATATAATTAAAATGCTTATTTCTTCCCTCATTAATACAAGACGCCATCAAAAATGCAAATTATCTGCTTAAAACGTTAAACAGCTTATGCCAAGCTGCAAAGTAATCAGAATTTACCGACGTAGTGTAAAGTAAAAGCAACAAACAGTGGTGGGGATTTAATTGAAATTAAATCAATTATTATTGGCAATTGAGAAGATTTGTGAATTCTTCTTGAGCGAGCTGATTTCAATGTGAAGCTTACTCGGGCAGGAAAGAAAAGACACAGCGGCAGTTTACATAAATCTAATAGATCTTAAGTATGGCTAGGCTAAGTATTTCGACATAAAACTGAAGAAGAAAAAATTGTTGATTAGTTGCTTTCAGTACCTATTGTATCTCTGTGAAAATACCATTAAATTTCTTTGATTGAACTGAGGAATTGGAAATCCTAAAATGGCTTTATGTAAATATTTGTTGTTATTTTTAAAATTACCATTAACCTTTAGTAGTAGCGTAACGTTAGTGAAATTGCATTATAAAAAGTGTATTTAAAATTTTAATGAGGCAATATTTATGGTTATGTTGCCATAGTAAATTTTAAGAATGATATTTGATTTCAGTATGTACATAAAACTAGGTGCGATAGTTTCTCGTCGAATTTCATTATTCAAAATTCCTTCATAGTGGAACTGAGATAAGTTAATTAAAAAATCAGTGATTATTTACTTTTAAAACAAAATTTATTATTAAAAAATTGTTCAAACAACAATTTAAAACGAAATAATAAATGCTCTAAAGGGCGGCTTAAATCAGAAATTTAGTTCTTCACTCCGCAACACTTGATTGGGTTCGACTAGTATTTTTACGAAAATTCCAAATTACTTTGACACGTTCACGCCGGCGGCGCCGATATTCACGATTTCACTGTGAGATGGCGCACATTGGGGCAATTGCCCTATAAAGTTGACCATAAATCAAAAAATAAAATAGCATGTGCGTGTTACGCTAAGGCCAAAGACGATACCTCCATTACCCCATGGGAACGAGAATTTTCCCATAGATTGGAGACATTAGTCTCATAAAGAATTTATTAAATAAAAGCCCCGTCAACAAATAATTTCATAAGCCAAATGTAATAAGACTCCGTACTTAATTTCATGAAGATAAAACTCTATGAAACTAAGTAACAAGAATCCTTACTTGCCGGGCACAAAACGTGACTTATTTAAAAACAACAAAATACGTAAAAGCACAGAAAATGGATCATGAATAAAAAAAGCTTTAGTTGAGAAGAGTTGAGTCGTGCCAGAGCTGTAAAGTACTCATTATTTAATGGATTTAATACCTCTTAATTATCAATACCGAGTATTTAAGAATTGGCAATTCACAGTACTAAGCCTCATGTACTGGAATTAAAAGTGTACAGTTCCATTCCCGGAATGTCAAGAAATAATTTAAAATACCGGAAAGTAATTGAATTTGCGATTCCATTACAAAAATACCTACACATTCCCAAAAGTATTTAAAAAGTATTTAGCTATTACTATACTATAATTCCTTTCAATTCTTTTCAAATACTTTCAATTACTTTTAATTACTTTGACAACTTCAGTATTAAACATGAATTATGAAATGAACTAGATCAATTGTCTTTTTAATTTTATTGTAAAAAAAATGTTTCCCTGTTTTTCATGTTCTCAAGGTGCAATAAAATTAAGTAGTTTTGAGAAGTACGTTTGCTTTAAAAAAAACTATAGAAACTATAGACTTAACCGAAAGTGGTAAGTATATTTAAAAATTTATCAAACAAATTAGAAATTAAAAACTTAATAATTGTATAAATGAAGCTAATATAATGTGAAGGAATTGCAAAAATAAAACATTAACTGAAATTGTTTTTGTAGCTTTGTACTATTTAATTAATTTAATTAATTCTCTAAGAGTGTGGATGGGCACGTCGACATAGGTACCGATTTCTCAGTTCTGATTTAAGTAACACATATGAGACAAAATTACCCATATGTATCCAGACATTGAAGTGGGCATTTGGAACAAGTATATGCGACTTAAAGAAGCTGCACTGAAGTACAATACACCGTTTCTTTCATCAGGCTCAGTACAGCGATTATTTTCTTTAGCGGGGGCTTAATCAACCATCCTAAAAGACAGACTCTTAGTGAAATGGTTTTAATACACCCAGAAAAAAAAGGTAAACTGGAATTGTAAATTTTAATTTGTAAAAGTAGAAATCACTGCCAAAAAAATTAGGTTTAACAACTGAGAGCAACTATTTGATGAGCCATTTCTACTAAAATAGAGTGCATTTAACTAAGTTTAACTATTGTTTTTTTGTATAATTGCAAATTTTAAAAATGAAAAAAAAATTGACCTCTGGCCTACAATTTTTTTAAAGCAAACATACTTCACTAAACTACTTAATTTTTTGCAGCTTGAGAACATGGTAAACAGGGAAAAGTTTCTTTTACAATAAAATTAAAAATACAATTTAATTTCATAATTCATGTTTAATACTGAAGTTGTCAAAGTAATTAAATGTAATTGAACGTATTTGAAAAGAATTGAAAGGAATTATATAGTAATAGACAAATACTTTTGGGAATTTGTAGGTATTTTTGTAATGGAATCGAAATTCAATTACTTTCCGGTATTTTAAAGAAGGTATTACTTGCCATTCCGGGAATGGGACTGTAAAATTTTAATTCCAGTACAGGAGGCTTAGTACTGGGAATTGCCAATTCTTAAGTACTCGGTATTGGTAATGTTAATGGTAATGGTACTTGAATTTTACAGCTCTGAGTCGAGGTAACGGCGTTTGTCAGATGTTTTTTTCGATTTCAACGATAGTGGAATTAATTAGAGATTTTGTATTAGTTTTCTTCCCTTTTTCATAAGAGAAAGAGTTTAAGAAACTTAAATAGTATTGTCGCAGACAATAAATACCCAGATATCGACAGTAGTCAGTGCTGTCGTTTGTACTCCGATCAGAGTATTTGTACTCCGAAATCTAATAGCGTACTCCGGTACTACTCCTTTTTTAAAAGTACTCCATTTTTGGTATTAGGTAGCCCATTTTATTTTTCAAACATCTATTTGTTAGTAAACCAACCAGGAGGGAGGACTGAGTTGAGCAACTATGCATGGTAGATAGTACAGGTTGAAATGATAGTTTGGTAATGATACTACCTTGAAATATACCAATTTCAATCAGATAAGAACAAATCTCTTATTGAAAAGAAAGAGGGAATAAAGAAATTTCAAATGTGAAATGCCATTTATGTCATCGTCATCCGTTTCGTTGGTTTGGCTTATGTAATGTTGTTATGCTGTTGTGGTGGCGTAATATTGTGCAAATGTAAACATTCTCTCGAAGGCAGTCCCGATCCTGGCGGGGGTGCAAAAGGTGCCCTTGCACGTGGGCGGCGAAGTCGAAGGGCGGCCGCCTACCAACTATTATTTAAGAGAATTAAAATTAAAAAAATTTTGATTTTAATTTTGAGTACTAAACTGAAAAAAAAACTTTGTCGAATTAAGTAGAAGCAAACAAAACGTTATTTTGTTTTACCAGAAACACTGTGAAGATCCAAGTACATAAAAATTTAATGATTTTAATGTATTAAAAGTTACTGAATTCTGTTCTTCTTCAGACTTTAGTATGCATAAAAAATTTGAAAGAATGTGTGTATGTACGATATTTCTTTAGAAATTTGTAATTGATATTCAAGGGAATATTTAACTCTTATTTTGATTTGTTCAAAGTAATAACTAATTAACGCAGTAAAAGAGTATGTGCATGTAAAATTGTAAGTACATGTTTTGATTTTGCTGCTCTTATAGAAAACACATGAATACTTTAAATGTGTTTTTTCCATTTAACTTACGTTTTTTTTTTCTTTTAAAATCTATGACAAAATTTTGCCATTAAAAATTTGTAAGTATGCCATGACTTTTTCATTCAATCGACTACGGTCAGGAGGATAGTCGATTATAGTCGTTTTAAATCATCAGAACTACACTACGCAACGACTACGCTACGCAAAGTGGCAGTAAACGCACTCAATATGTTATTATTATATTAACATATTATAATTATAGTGAATTAGAATTAATTACAAGTGGTCATAGTTGGGTACCTAATACATTTTTGTTAATAGTTGCTTACTAAATATTATGTTTATAAGTTTATGCTACATATAAAGAATAATTAATAAAGGTAAGCTTTACTATTTATAAATCTTATTATGAATAAGAAAATAACACACCTTCTTAGATGTCAGAAAGAAAAACAAAAAGGCAATCTGGTGCTTACTATCGAAAATAGAAAGAGCAAAAACTAAAAGAAATAGACAAACTAAGTGCGTCGTGAACGTAGTTTTTGCAACCCTCAATAAAACCACCTGTGGCAATTACATCAGAAAGATCTACAACGGAAGTTTATACTGAAGAGCCTGGTACATTTCTGGATGTGCTAGATTCGTCTTCAAGCCCTACAGAAAAGCCAGAAAGTCCTCGAGATGACTCATCAACATCAGAGTCAGAAGAAGAGTTTTCTTATGAAGCTGAATTAGTAAACTCGTCTTTAGTGCTGGGAGATCCTGGAACATGGCCTGAATCTATAAGCACACAACTGATGAGACAAACAGAAGATTTTCTACAAAATATTTTTTTACAAACTTAGAAAATGGTGAAACAGTTTCCAGAAACTGGATAGTTTACTCTTCAAAATTGAATAATGTATTTTGTTTTTGCTGAAAATTATTCAGCAAAAATATTATTAAGCTGACCAGTGGTGGATATTCGGATTGGCGACATGCAACAACGTTCAAAAAAGTGGTGTGAATTAAAAATGCGAATGCAAAAGAACTGTACAATAGATAAAGAGCTTCAAACATGCTATGAAATGGAGACAAAACGATGGCGTCGTATTATTGAAGGAATGATGCTATTATTCAATTTTTATCTGGTCAGTGTTTAGCATTCCGCGGCACATCGTCAGAACTATACCATCCAAACAATGGAAACTTCATGAAAGCTGTAGAAATGTTAGCTAAATTTGATCCGATTATAACAGAGCATGTAAAAAATGTACGAACTTCAAAACAAAAAAAAAGTCATATGCCTCATTATTTAGGAATCCATTTTCAAAACGAAATCATTGAATTATTACCAGCTGCTGGTAACAACTAATATAAAAAATTCAAAATATTTTTCTATTAAACTTGATTGTTCCACAGATTTAGGCCACGTTGAACAAATCACGTTTGTTGTTCGGTGTGTGAATTTGACACAAAAAAAAGCAACAATCGAAGAATATTTTCTTGGTTTTTCTCCAATAGTTGATACAACTGGTGAAGGTTTGTTTAACTTCATTACTGACGAATTGTTGCCTAAATTTAGCTTAGATGTGCAAAATATTCGTAGTCAATGCTATGATAATGGGTCCAACATGAGAGGTAAGCATATAGGACTTCAAAAAAGAATTTTAAACATTAATCCCAGAGCAACATTTGTACCATGTGCAGCAAACAATCTAAATTTAGTACTTAATGATGCTGTTAATGTTAATAATGAAACCGTTGGATTTTTCGATATTGTTCAGGAATTATTTAATGTTAAAAATTAAAATTAAAAATTTAACTTTAAAACCTTTAAGTGGTACTAGATGGTCAAGTCGTATTGACGCTATAAGACCCTTGCAGCAAAATATGAAAGAAATTTCTCAAAGTTTAATCAATTTAAGAGATGACCAAAGCAGAGATATAAGCACAAGGAATATGGCAAATACGTTATCTGAGAAATTAAAGTCATTTAAATTTTTATGTTCATTAATTATCTGGCAAGATATACTTTCAAAAATTGATGTAGTTAGCAAAATGCTACAAAATTCTAACATTGACATTAATGAATGTAGTAAAGCGTTGGGTAATTTAAAAAGATTTTAAATGCGAAAAGAAACGATGCCAGTTTTAATGAATATATAAGTCAAGCTACAAACCTTGCACGTGTTATTGATGTAGAAAACGAATTTCCACAGACCCGCATAAGAAAAAGAACTCGACAAATTTTATATGAATCAAGTGACGAGTTTGTACAAGATTCTAAACAAAACTTTAAATTAATTTTTATTTTCGCATTATAGATAGAGCGAATAATTCTGTAGAGGAAAGATTTACGTTGTTAGATCAATGTAATAATACCTATGGTTTTTTGTATTCCTTCCATTCAATTTAGATACTTTAAAAAAATGTTGCTTGGATTTGGAAGTTTTTCTACAAATAAATATTAAGGATGCCTTAGAAAAAGACCTCAATGGATATGAACTATTTAACGAAATATTAAGTTTTAGGGAAATATTTCCTACTGTAGCACAGCCTGTAATGACTTTGAATTACATCATACAAAACGACTTAATATCATCATTTCCTAATTTTTGTATAGCGTTAAGAATTTTTTAAACACTTCCTGTAACTGTAGCATCTGGAGAAAGAAGTTTTTCAAAATTAAAATTGACAAAAAAATTACCTAAGGTCGTCGATGTCGCAAGAAAGGCTAACCAATCTTGCCTTGTTATCGATAGAAAAAGATATCTATGAGAATTTAAACTTATCTGAAGTAATTGATGATTTTGCTTCAACAAAAGCAAGAAGAGTAAAATTGTGAAATCTGTTTTTGTTTGTTAGTTACACTTATTTTGTTTTTTTATGAAACCAATAGGTAATTTATTTTATGTTTGTTGAAATGAAATATTAAACTATTTTTGTTGAATTATAAATTTTAGTTTTATTTAAAAAAAAACCAAAATAAACAAAAATTCTCTTATTAATATAGCATGGTGTCGTAAATAACTAAAAAAAAATTCTTCACTAAGTTTGATTACGTTTTCATATTCTATATTCAATTCTATAAAGGTTAAATTTTACATGAAAATTATCACTCAATCGTTAGATTCGCATATCAGCGAATTCTAATTAACAAATTTAATTAATAGGGGCGGCAATATTGTTTTGCACCTGAGCGGCCAGCAACTCAGGAACGGCACTGCTGGAAGGGCATTTAATTCTAGAATTTTATTTAAAAGTTTAGTTTTAATCGCTCCTTTTCTTTCTTAAAGTTTGCCTTAAGACTGCGCCCAAATCCAAATCCCTTGAACATTTTTCATAGAAGGTTTACTTTAGGTCCTAAAGTGGAGAAATAAATTCATAAAAAACTACTTCAAAAACAAGAGATACAAAAGTAAGTAAACAATGATGCCGTGATTTCTATTTTATCTAATACAAAGTAATATTACATCGCATAAATTTTGAGCATCCAGTACTAAAAAAGCAGTTGCAGGAATCGATCCAAATTGTTTAACCTTAACCTCAATACCTTTAATCAAACGTTTACTTAATCTTATTAATCGGAATGATATCGACGCGTTAGATGATGAAGAAAGGAGTCTTATACCTGATTTTCATGTCGGCTCACAAGCCACGGCTTGCCTTCCCTAGCCACGTGTTGGGAGCCTTTTTGAAATGTCAAACACAATGGGTTTTGGTAAGATTAACAATTTATAACTCTTTTAGAAAATATTCAATACGAATTATAATTTTTAATTTGTAGAAGATGATCTGATTGATCTCGTGGAACAAAATATAATTCTGTACGACGTATTCAACGCAAATTATAAGAATAATACGCTTGGGCAGGCAACATGGAACAGTATTGCGGAGAATTTAGGTGTTGATGGTAAGAAACGATATACTACAAATAGCTATATAAATAAAATAATAAATATTGTTTTCCAGCAAAAACATGTCAAAGAAGGTGGAAAAACTTAGGATCTACAGGTATTACAAAAATTTAAAAGAGGGCAAACTTCCAAGTGGTAGTGCATCCAAAAAACGGAAGTATTCTCAGGACCTTTCATTTCTCAAGAAATTTGCAATTGGAGAAAAGTAATATGCAATATTTTTGACATTTGAAGGATATTTCATATTTGGAACCAACCAATAATAGTTTTAATCGTATTTCAGAGAAACGGAAAGCAACTTCATTGAAGATGATTATGATGGAACGGACGATTGTTTCGGACCAGTATTTTCTCCGTACTCCGCGGAAAATTTAGAAAGCGAGGATACTTCACTGCCATCTGACAAGAAATTTTTGCCCAGCAACTCGCAGAAAACATCAAATCACAGCAAACGTCTTGTATTGGAGGCAGTCCAAAAATTGCAAGAACTGTACAACACAGTCGCTAAAAAAGATTAAATGGATTGCATCGATATGTATTGTCTTTCACTAGCAGAACCATTGCGTGCTATGGACTTAACCGAGAGGGAGCGCGTTAAATATGAGTTCGCGATAACTTTAAAAAACGCCATATATAAAACTTAATGTTTGTTTGTAAAAATGATATGCTTTTAAAAAAGTTTATTTAATATATGTACATATATGCTCTAAAGAATATTTTTATATTGCCAATTTACAGTTCCTTCATTCATGAAGTAATTCTTGAGAGTCTCTCGGACTTGCACACCTATTTTAGCTGGAACATTAGAGCTATGTACGTCCAAACAAGTTAGAAATACCGCTATCATTTGCATTTATATCTCGCCACTTTCCCATAACAAGTGTTCCATCTTCAAGGTACGAATCGACAAACGAAACCGGAATATATTTGTCTGAACGGTTTATCATCCAGTTGTGAAGGCAATCAGTTGCTTTTGTTATGCCTACAACTGTTGGATAAGAGGCATTAATTGGACCTCTAAAAATGCCCCACCTTGCCGTGAGGATACCGAAGGAGTTTTCAATCAATATTCTTGCTTTTGATAGGCGATAATTAAAAACAACTTTATCGTCAGACATCCTTGCTGCACTATTACGACCTGGAAATGGGCGCATTATATTTGACATGAGCAGAAATGCTTCATCAGCCACTAAAACGTGTGGTGTGCTTTGTGTTGAATTCGGCAACAATTTTTCAGCCGAAATGTTTAGCACAGGTGAAATATTAAGAAACTCTTTCCCAAAGCTACAGTTCTTAAAAACTCCTCCATCTGAATGCTGTCCAGCTGCTCCGATATCGACAATTGTGAATCTATATTGAGCATCACACATAGCTATAAGTATAATGCTGTGAGAATTCTTGTAGTTATAGTTGTTCGACCCGCAATTCGCAAACGCCTGTTTGAGATTCATTTACTAAGCACATTTCATTTATTTATAATAAGTATAGAAAACTTTATTATAACGTGCTTTCCGTCCAAAGCACCTATACAAAGGAAAACTAGTCACATCAAAAAATGTTGCGGATATTTTCAGCCACTTTTCACTGGTGTATGCGGGAAATACTTCGTTGGACAGAACATTCCAAATTGCTGTAGTTGTTTCCCTTATTATATTTGAAATTGTTGAGTTACCCATACGAAAACTGAATCCAAGAGATGTCATCATATCTCCGGAAGCTAAATATCTACACTTATAAAATGTACTAAAAAACTTTTACAATTATTATTATTACTTACCTCAGGGTTACAGCCAATCTTTCTTCCGATGGAATGCTTTCCCTAACCACATTCTGTTTTTTAATGTGAGGACTCACAAGCGCTAGCAACTCTTCAAAATCCTTAGGAGTCATCCGAAAGTAATTGACAAATTTTTCATTTCTTCCCTCATTAGGATTTTTCTCTTTTAATTCCAGTACAAGCGTTTTATATGCTCCATGGTTTTCTCTTCTTCTGTAAACATTTCGTACCCAAAATCTTTTTGGATTGTACCTACTTTTTAGGTAAAACTGATGGCAGCAATGTTAGTTGCTTGCACTTATATTTTAGCAAATTCGAGGGTGGTTTCATTTTGAAATCACTCTTATTTAGACCGTTTTGACAGCTCAATTGACAGTTAAAAAAGATAAGTCGCCATGAAAATCACATTGCTCGCTCGCTGTAGCTGCTCAGCGATGATTGGCTGTTAAGAAAAAGCCGCGACTAAATGAGTCGACATGAAAATAGGCATTATGCTAGGCCACTAATATTTCAAGAAAACTGAAACTCGATATTTTATAGGTGAAAAAATCTTAAATTTATAAAAATGTCTGCTTTATGTGCATGTGGAGGGCTCCGCAAGTGGGGAAAGAAGCTTTTCGCGCCGGTCGGTTTCTTATTAAAACTAATACCAGAAATTCTCTTGACGGTAGAAACTGTAAATTATATAATGGTTGTAAAAAAAAATTATTGAAGGAAAAAACGTTATTTACATGATAATAAAAACAATAACAAAAGCTAGAATTAGTCTTGGACCAATTTTTATGATACCCTAGATTTATGCCTGTAGGTATATAATTTCCTATAGTCAAGTGCAAGTTTGTTTGTAGTTTTTCACATCTGCATCTAGAAAAGTTCGTCGGACAGTAAAAATGATTATATCTAATTTCATGTGATTTCACATTCTGAACAACTTTTCACTACACTGACACCAAGAAGAGGTTCCCCGATTTAGTCTATTTTTGAAGTTGCATTTACCATTATAAAAATGAAAACGCCCTGTACGAAATTCCAGCTCTCTACGCTGATGCGTTCTCGGGCAGTATCCAAATATATGTATAGTGAAAAACAAAATTTTTATATGGCACTCCGAAGGAGTTACCCGATGTTGGCAGCACTCTCGAAAATACGGAACACTTGGAACAAGCTTCATTGTGGAGTGACAGAAGTTAGGAAGTAAAATAACACTTTAGTCTTTTTCATATGATTAATTAATAAAGTCAATTGTGTTAACAAACAAAAGGAAAGTCATTGTTTCGCCTGCGCATTGAACCTCAACATTTATACAAAGTACACAAACCCTCAAGTATTCAAGAATGGAAAATATAACACCAGATTTGCCAATTTCGAACTCAAAACTACAATGTTTATTTTTTTTTTTAAATACCAAATACCGCGTGGAAAATAAGTCGAGAACGCAGTTTCCATGAGGACAGACTAATAGAGGGAAATGCAGAAATCAATATCTAATATTATGAGTGGTGTCCGACCCATTTTACTCTACCAGCATTATCTGTGCTCTCTGGCATTTCATATTGTAGGGTATAAAAATGTACCACAACGAATTTTTTTATTGCGAAATTAACATTGATAACGGGATGTCTGTAATAATATAAGCGGTAGCAGGCAGCATACAAATATAGTAATGCCAACAAAGATTTTTTAATTGTAGAAAATTTGTAATTTATATTCTTGCAGAACAATGTAATGTCCCAAATGAGAGCAATGGTTTAGAAATACTGAAAATAATGGGTAACATCCATAAAGAAAAACAGTCGAACAGATAACCTCCCTTTTTTTAAAGTTGGTTAAAAAAGGATATCAATGATTGTAATAACTTTTACTGGATTCTTGAAGATCTCATAGAAAAAGAGCAACTCGAATAACTAAAATGTTCTTCAGCTATGGATGATTAAATATGTTCGCCGAAAAAAGCCAAGAAAAGTCACTATTTCACCACTAAAATATATTTTTTTGAGTTAAATATGATCGGTTTTAATTTCGTTAGTCGTGTACTCCGTTTTTTTCCAAAAGTACTCCGCTTTGCCAGCAAACGATACTACTCTTGAATTTTTCCAAACGACAGCACTGACGGTAGTACTACTAAGAAAGTGATGTATGAGAAGAGCTCATAGAGCAAACTTCCTCCCTTTGGAGCCATGGTCGGCCACCAGGGCCCGGATTCAGTAACACGGAGAGTTGTGGAGTTGCAGATGAGAGTTCTTTTGAAACTTAACTCTCCACTCGGGATTCTGTAGCTCGGGGAATTTGCATTGAGAATTACCAAACTCTCTTTTCCACTCGACAAAAATTCTCGGCTGTGTTAGTTGTGGAGAAGTAAGAAGAATATTTCTCAACTGACAGTATTCGCTGTTTTTGTTGTGTTTTGTGAAGGTACCTAGGTACTTAGGATTTTCTAATTAAATTATGGACTCACTGCATATCCTGGATATATTTTCAAAAGCAAATTATGGAAATCCTTACAATACTTACAAAGAAATATTAATTTTGGTGTCTCAAGGTACCCGCTAAAAATTTTAAATCACGCGAAAATGGTTAATTTTATTGTTTTCCAGTACAGAAGAGATGCTATACAAAATTTAGATATGCACGTTAAATCTTGTATGTACGATTAAAACGCAGCTACATTTTGTCCTCTAATTCGGTATGTAATTATTTTTTGAGTGCGGTAAATGATTTTGGAAATAACTGTAAAAGAACTGAATCAGTTCTTCTTAAGATGAGAAAATGTGACCGCTTTTTGGTACAAAAATGGACATATTTTCTACGCATCATTATGAAGAACTGGGAAGTCATGGAAACTCACTTTTCATGAGAAAAATGTGTCACAACAGAGTACTAATAGATGTGAAATAAAGAACGGAAGAAATATATGCAAAATATAGGAACTGGGGTGTATATGACCCAAGTGCAAAAATACCATCTTTCGAGGGTAAAAAATTAGATATGAGGTTAAAATGATCAAAAAAACTACACCACAATATTACTCGGTTCTCCATCTTTAATTTGATACCAAACATGATGTATTTTGGATAACCCCCAAAAGCCCCTCCCCCAAAAATTTGTCATCTACATTTTTGTACTCTAGACCTTAAATCTGATGGAAAAGCCCCCAATGCTCTACGACCCTCCCACACAGAGTTAGCCGTCCTTCAATATTGCGATACTTCCCACGTTTTCATGGAGAGTTAGGGAGTTTTAATCGGGAAAAACAAAAATTCTCATCTCCCAAACTCTCAGAATTGCAGAATCCGGCCCCAGTAGTGCATGAAAAATCTAAAGAGACAATGTCAAATTGAATGCTTGTGCCCTTGTCGAGAATCAATCCACCAACTTGTTTGGACTGCTGTCGGTGAATAGTTTGTCATTAAAGCTCTTAGGAACAATTTGCTAGTATATTTCTAAGAAAACTTTAATGCTTCCCTATGAACGTAAAACGTTTGAACAACTCAGGCTTGAATCAGTGTCGCCATGGAAAATCAACGGGTGGTTAGACGTTGATTGCATGGAACTAGGGTTCTAGGGTTCGTTAAGTCGGTTTTTATGCTTCTGTTGAGAGCTCCCTACCAAGTTGTCGTGTTATCGATTTTATGTCGGAAAATCAGATAGGTAAAAAAAAATTATGATCGCTGACCAATTTCTTAGAAATAATAACACTTTCAAATCTCGAAATTGTGTTCTTTTCATCGATAGGAGTAATCGGTGCAACAAAAATATAAAAGCATCATATTAACCGGGCTGCTAAGCATTGTGTGCCTTTTTCTAAACAATCTTTTTACTAAAATAAATGCGTAGTATTCCAAAATTAGTTACCATCCTATGATAGGTGTGATAAATGACTTTTCGACACTACATAAAACACAAGAAAATTCTAAAAAAATCGTACACGTTTCAAAGATGAAGAGCTACGAGCAAATGACTATTATACTCACTTCAGAGTCCACTATTACTATTCAAAAGAAGACAAACAAACGCCCAGCCCAGCGCTAGCTGTCGCCGCAGATTGGGAAAGTACGTTACAGCACCAGCATTAATCGCTGGCGA
Source organism: Dioctria linearis (assembly GCA_963930735.1). Lineage (NCBI taxonomy): Eukaryota > Metazoa > Arthropoda > Insecta > Diptera > Asilidae > Dioctria > Dioctria linearis. The sequence continues at coordinate 33,686 of CAWVNZ010002197.1, forward strand.
CAACTATACATTGTGTCCGTATCATACGAAAATCGTCCTGTTAAAAGTTTAAAGCTCACTCTACAGCTCACCACGATATTCAATTCATCGCGAAGGTGAGGTGGCACTTTGGGGAGGTCATGACCCCCGTGACCCTCTCCCTATATACGCACCTGGCTCCTTCTTGTGTGTCGTCAACGACTGGTCCTTGAGTGTCGCCGGGATTAATTCGATGCCGTATAGAGAAGACTAATGGAAAAGGAACAAAGTCTAAAAAAAATCAATTATGAAGAAGAAGAAGAAGCAATACTTTAATTGGATTACAAAGCGATGTTGGAGATGACGATTTAAAAACATTTGTTGGGGTTCTTGCACTAGGTGGTTCGTGGTAGTACCCCAATTACACTCCAATGTTTTCATTATCTTGCGAGGAGCGAGCTGGAAATATTAACAACAAAACTAATATGCGATCACTTTTTTGAGACTATTGTTTATTTTTAGTTATCTACTTTAAAATATTTTTAAAATTATTTAGGTATTTTGTTGATTTTTCATTGTTACCAAGTTTGAAGTAGTTCCCTACATAAATTCTTTAGTTTTTTAAAGAGAAAAGTGCCTTAAAATGTGTTCATAATTCTTTTAATTAATAAAATGTATAAAGTTTTATGAAAAACCTCATTTGTATTTATTTTAAACAAAAAATGTGTAATAAATTTCTTCCAAAAAGCACTGTAACTGTAGTGACCGAACACTAGCTAAAAGCGAACTTTCTTTTGGAAACCCCAAAACTTTAACAAAATATTATTAAATGATCTAAAACTATTTACTTGGTAAATGTAAACAGCTTAAATAATAATAAAAAAAAAACTAAAATATTTTGTATATTCTTAACAGCAATAAAATGATTGAGCAAAAAAGTACGATGAAACGTTAAGTGTCCGGGTCCTAGTACGTTTACCATACGCAAATTCCAAACATTTTTTTTTTAGCTTGGGTATCATTTGTAATACGAAATATCTATTAGACATTGTTTTAGAAATGTACAAATCAACAACAGGAACAAATTACGTTTTCAGCAAAACTTTTAAAATTAAGATTACAAATCAAATTCTCTCCTTAAAAATTGATTCATCATCATCATCATCACACGTCACACCAAGCTGTAACTCAAAACATTAAACATGCAGAGCATACCTACTAACCTATGGTCTCGTCCGTAAATAACTGGCAGTAAATGTAATAAAACAATAAAAACTTTAAGTAAGACTTTCACTTTTTTTTTTATGAATTTTTATGAGTCCTTAAGACTTTCAACTTCTTTATTGCTTCAATAAAACGCATATTTACGATGCTCTTAGAGAAATGAAATTTATCCTGACACTACTTAGTTGGAGGAAGAGGCAATATGCAATCCTGAAAATGAACTTATAAAACTTTCACCAAATGCATTACAAGACTTCATTTTTTAATTGCCGTATCCTTTAATCATGTGATTGCATGCTCATTTGGAAAGTATTCTGTACAGTTATGAATATTGAAATTGAAATTGCCATTCTAAAGTATGATGACACTGCAGTACCGCATATACATAGAGTAAATTCACATGAGAATGTACAACTGCCAATTTAAATACCTTTCAATTATATCTACGACAAAGTAACTATGTACTTAAATGTAGGTAAATTAGGTCTGCAACGAACAACATAAACCGACAAACACAATCATGTTAATGTCCTTTTAAAAGTTTCAATTTCACGAAAATTTGACGTCAATTGAATTCATTAGCGATCCGATGAAGTTTTCAAAGCCAATTAACATTGGACACATAAATGATGGTAGAGGCAGGTACGGTAAACAATCATGCACAACCCTTTCAATCCGCAGTTAACTGTTGTTTTTTAATTAATTTCAGAAAATTGCAGTTGTATTTTGTTGACATAATTTTTTACGTTTTCCTATGTATGTATGTATGCATGTACATAGAATATGTGATTGTCGAATTGAGTTTGTTTTAGTTTAATGCAAAGCAATAAAACCGACGAACGTCAGGGCTTTTAAAATTTATAGTTCAACGGATATTCGGTTTTGAAATCAAAACGAAAATAAAATTTGTAATAAAAAAATAATCATGCAATTGTACATACATAAGAGGATTAGTTAGGTAGTCAACTTGGACGCCAATACACAAAGTTACCATAATCTAATAGTAAGGTTTTAGACTAACGCCTTTTAACAATCATTGAGGTGTTGTGAGACTTCAAAATCATGCCGCCGAAGATGTAAGGCACCTATACGATAGCAATTCATTGCCAGATATATAAGATGTAATAAGGCTCGATATCACTAGGATATAAGAAAAATATCGTTTAGTCTGAAAGTAGTAGTAGTACCATTATGAATCACACACCGATATTAAGCTAAGCAATAACCTCTCTAGGAGAACACTTAAATCTCGAGTAAAATTTACTGCAAACTCAAAGGTTCGCTCAAAAGATTAGAAAGAGAATATCGCCAAAAAACCTAAACACCATCCAACTAATCCAGAAGTAATTGAAACAATTAGTCAATAACCAATGAGAACCAGCAAGAGTTCCGACACTGATAGAAATAGCCCGTGGAAATCTACGGATTACTTCATATTGTGAAATAAAGCTCATGAATATGCTGTATAAAATGCAAGTATAAAATAGGAAACAAAATGTCCTAAAGGGCAGAATAACTTAAAAGTCGGTAGAGAATAGGAAAATTCACGGCTTCAGGAATTACTCTCAGACCATTCAGAGCATCCGGAACGCAGGAACTAAAATACAGATACAAGAGCCAGTTATCCAGCCATCATCCTACAATAGGTTCTGAGTAGTACGCAGAATCCTCTCAAGATGGAAGCACCAATACCGATAACCCTCTCCACGAATCGTACTTTATTCTCCAGTAAGATAATAATAATCATTAATTTCTGGTCTCAACGGAAATTAAAATATCTTACTCCGGGTCTCGACTGAAGATAAGATAACACTTTAAGCCGGGTCTCGACTAACTTAAAGAATATTATCTCGGGCCTCGACTGAGATAACATTTTACTAAGAAACACTTTATTTCTAGTCTCGACGGAAATAAAGAATTTTACTTCGGATCTCGAATGAAATTAAGAAAACACCGGGTACCGACTGACTTAAATAATAATAATAATAATATTACTACCATTAACACTTTATTTATTGTCTCGACCAAAAATAACGAATTGTTCTAACCAAGAACAAAGGGCTTAACATTAGCTTACAGCCAATTCCTCAAGTTTTAGATCGGCGAGTACCAGGCACTTGTAACATTTTATTATTTATTCACAGAACAGTTTTTGATCAACTTACCTTAAGGAATCGAGTGGTATACCGGAAGGTATCTTGATCTGAATCACCCTGTATTATATATTATTCACAATCCTGTAAGTGTGTTTCCATACGTTTGAATCGTTGATCTAATGACTTAATAAGTGTGACAGAATTACCGAAATTAAAAGAAAGTGAACAGTGTTGATTTTTTATTAGGAAATAGACGCCTGATCTTGATCCAAATTTACCAGTGCATTCATTTCAGTTACTTATTCAAAATTTTCGTGTACGTTCTACTAACGAGCAGTACAAGAATATTTTCTATATATTCCAAAATTCAAATGTATTATTATTGTTAGTTCTTAATTAGTAAATTTGGAATGCCCGCTTTTCATACAATTTTAGGCCCAACACCTCCAGACATTTTATTAACACTGTTTGTTTCAATTCAGCGGAGGAAAGCCTTGGCCATCGGATGTACCTTTAGCGACTTTTTTGGGTAGAAAAGAGACACGTTAGCAATGACTGCCTATGAGAAAAATTTCACAATAGAGCACTATTACAGTGAAAGAAAGAACGGCAAAAACTATATGCGAAATGTAGTATCTGGGGTGTATGTGACCCAAGTGAATGAAAATGGCTTTTTCGGCTGCAAGAACTTCCCAAGAAAGTTGTCTGTAACGGGAAAAAGGTACACCGCCCGATACTATTTGGCGTGACCTTTAATTTGATATGCAACATGTGGTATAGGAACCACCCCTCCCCCGCCGGGAGTTCCTCCCCAACCCTAAAAATATGCCAAGAACAATTTTGTTCTACAAATTGTAGCTGGTAATGAGCTGAGACGAAAAGTGAATCCTGTTTTCTAATCGGACAAAACCCTACTGATTCAGAGCCGATCTAAAGTGCGAAAAATCTAGTACCTCAGTTTGAATAAAAAAGAGGGAAATACTAAGAAAATTAGTATGGGGATGGCTATAAACAGGAGCGAAACGAAGGGGGGGAACGAACGGAACCGGTCCGCCCAAAAGGTCAGCTTTCTGAACATAATTTACACATTATATATAAAATGTAGCAATATGTATATTATTACAAAGTCCAAAATATAATAGCAGTTCTTAAGTGCTCGGATGGGCGCAGGACGCGACTTTAAAGCATTATTTCTCCGACTACTTTTAGACTTTGGGCACCTATGGTCACACCCCAAAGCCAAATCCTGGGTGTTTTACTGGCTATAAATAGCTATTTAAGGCTATTTAAGTATTGGATTGTGGGTACTCAAACTACATGACCTAAAGAATTCGATTATGTACTAGATTTTCCACAATGTACCAGATCAAATTCCCCCCCCCCCTCCTCCTCTGGTACGGAACCCTATTTTGTACGAGCTTGACTCGCTCTTAAACGAATTACTTCAGCTTTTCTGATGATCCGGCTTCAATAATATCAGTACCAATGACATTTTTTTATATGTATATGGATTTTTCTGAAGATTTCGCATTTTCAGAATTTACATTTGTCGAAAAAAAAGTGTATGTTAAACAAATCCTATAATCTCCTATAACTCTACCTTGGGGTTATAACGCCAAGCCCTCACAAGAGACAACTTTGCATCATAACATTTGTACTCTAGATGTGAGTTTTTTTAACACGCTCTTTATTTGTATGTTTTTCTACATTTATGATAATTTAGAAACACATAAAAAATTCATAGAATTTCACAGAATTTTTAAGTAATCCCTGTTAAAAAAAAAAAAAAAAAAAACATTTTTTTTTTAACAACTCCAGGCAAAATTCAAAATACGCGTAAATTCTTGAAACAATTTATGTTTTGAAATAATTCTCCAAGCTTTTATTTTCAAGTACATTATTTACGCAAACATCGCCAAACCTGAGGGAATATAAAAAGCCATTAAATCTTTTTTTTTTTGTTTTTCATTCAAGTAGGTGTACAGCAGCAAACTCACTTTCTGCTTTATGTCTATTTATAAGATTTGAATAAATGATTCATAATGCTGAAAAATACCTCGATTACTTTCGAATGTCTGTTTTCGACAAGATTTCGTGTTTATCACGATGATACCTACCTAGAGGACATTAACATTTATAAGCATATTGCTCAGAAATATATAATTAACGCGAAATGAAATTCTAAATTAAAAAATAATAAATTTATCTCATTTGCATAAAAAATAAATTGTGGAATGAAGGGAAACAAGAGTGTTTCAATAATAAATTAGATGAGAGTGCAATTACGACTCTGGTTATTTTTTTTTTTTTTATTACTTTGAAAGACTTAAGTAGGAGTAGATTTCTTAGAGCTAAAATAAAATTGAAGGTAGATAAAAACAAGTTGCAAAATACAATGTACAATGTTGTTGCGAATTTTAATACCACCTAGATGCAAGGACGTGAACTTACTATGATAGACAGGACGACGATTTTAAGAGCATCATCCTATCCAACTCCTCAGTGAAATTGTATATACTGGGAAAATCTCGAGCGATTTTACGATCGAATATAAATAATATAACCACAAACCGGAATAGTGTGACTCGAGGTGGTCTATTTTATGCAATTTTCTATACGGGAGCACACCCAATCATAAAAGAAGCTACATCAACTACAAGGAGCTGATGAGTTATACTGGTACGGGACTTAAATAATGAGAAATGGCATCAAGGAAAAGCTTACTTTCAAGCGCTTCAGTAGTGTACCTCAGTGTACTAAATCTAAATACCTAACATTCGAGAGATATGTAATTTTTAAAAATAAAATTTTCTGAATGTAATCTGTGTTAACCGGACTTGTCTAGCTGTTAGCGTGCTGCATGCAGCAGCATGCTACCTGTATGATGGCGACAGGCGTAGCAGAACAGAACAACACGATTAAGCCCTATCTGGGGGTGAACACAAATTTTTTGGCGCGGAAGAAGAAGAAGCGACAGGTGACTGCCATTTTGGGTCTTATTGTTGCTCTCCTCGATGTGTACTCCACGGAAGAAAAGGTTGTTTTTGGAAAAAGGAAGTGCAAGAAAATCAAGATCAAAGGTGGTATGACCTGTGTTTTTTTTTTTTTTTAATATTGTGGAGACGATGGATTGGTTCACTTTTAGATCATATTCCTTAGGAAAACGTCAAGAAATTCCAGTATCCTTGATGTGAGAACGAAGTTATTGGTTCATACAAGTTAACCCAGGAAGGCAATCTTGAATTGTCGGCCACAGTAATCATCATAGTTTTATGCCAACTGAGAAAGCAGGTGCCATACATCAGAGTCTTTCTCACATCGCTACTTCAATCAGAAAGAGGTAAATTTTGAGCATTCTTGATGTGTGAGTGTTCAGGACCCGCTACAATCTTCTGTCACAGGAACTGCTGAGCTATACATCACATAAGTGAGCGCGTACAGCAGATCATTGAGCAGTTTCTAGAGAGATAGGTAGTTGGTTTCCTGATAATATTGACGTTTATTTTAATCATTAAGTGTTAACTTTTAAAAAGGATAAGTAGCGTGACGGCCAAGCGTTATCACAATGACCAATGTGCTCATGCCCAGATTAGGTAGTAGTCGGGTGAATTCTGAATACCATAGCTAGATCTAGTTATGAAAAGAAAGACTAAAAGAAAATTTAACCTTTTTTTTTATATATGCACTAGGAGTGTGTATGAAGTCTCGACAAGATTTTTAAGCATAAGAACTTATATGGAGAGATCAGCTCTCATGTAGTACTTTCTACAGTCAAATCAATAACTGACGTGTAAGATAACTGTTTTAGATAATAATCTACTATTGATCTAGAATTAAATCTGATGAATTGAAAAAAAAACCTGTGTGGCGTGATGAGACTGTAAAGCCGTCTAATTTTTCCTTCACTGTTCTAGACCCCTTCTTAGATACGATGGTTGGATAGGTTCGCTACTCCGCTTGATTTTCCTTTCAGGTCATCATAAGGGACACTGAAACATATATACTGCCCACAGTGTCATTGGGAGGCTGGGGCATGGCACTGAAGGTAGAATGGTGTACCTACTAGTTTTTGTACAAGCAGGAATTATTTTTTTTTTATTATGGTTCGCGATCGGCGGCAGGTTTTAGTTAACCCCCACTATAACACTCCCGTACTAGTCGAGGTACTAGCGTGCCGCCCAATGCCATCGCTGATCACGGAAGTGAGCTAGCAGCAGACAGGATAGACTTCTTTTCGTCCAGTAGTAATCATTCGAAGGTACTACCATAACATAGCCCTTTTAAATGCCAAACACAATTCCATTTCGATTCGATTCGATCCAACCCATTTCGATCCAACGGATGCATGAGCACAATTGGTTCGTTCGGTTTCAAAGACTTGCCTTTAAAATTCTGCCAAATTTTGTGATTCCGCTTTACATCCATCCATGAAAACATTCTTTATTGTCGTATAATTCACGTTTTCTTTTATTTCCTCAACACAAGCCTTTTCGCCTTCTTTGAGTATAAACAAATCTTTACACATGATTTTTCCAGGCTATATCATCTGTAAAAGTTAAAATTTTCTCAACATCTCCGTTTGGATTCGATCCATTCCCACCAATTTCAGTGTAATATGTACGCCTCATATAAGCAAATTTGACATTTATACGAATCGGATCGAAACGGTGCGATTGTGCTTCACACTTTAGTACCGCACAACGATATATTGTCATTAAGTACACTGTCGAAAAGTGCGGAAGACGATATAGCGTTGCGTTGTTGCGCGAATCATTATGCGCTGAGAGCTCAAAGGCAACAGTTCGAAACTCATTACACTTGCGCTAAGTCTTTGCACTCAGAGAAATATTAATGTTAAAATCAACTGTTTGATATAAAAATTGTTGCAATTTGAACAAAAACTATAGTTATATCAGCAATATTTTCGTAAGCAACAAATATTCAGCGTGTTTGAGAATTTTGTTTGATATGAATATGTTTTACAGATTTAACCTAACAATTTACTCTGTTGGAATTGAATGCAATAGTCCAGTCAAATTAAAAAAAAAACAAAAAAACATTTAAAGTACTGGTTTATATCCGTCAACATTTCTTGCGCTTGTGTCGCCATCTTGGAAAAAACGGTGTACTTTTTCAGTTTTTCGCCTATATCTCGGCAACTATAAATGATACGAAAAAATAGTTCAAATAAAAAATGGAAGTTTATTAAATTGCCCATAAAAAAGCAACGTCGGATGTATTTTAAGATACCAAAACAAATGTACATAGATGTGCTTTTTAATGGGCAATTTAATGAACTTTATTTTTTATATGAACTATTTTTTTTCGTATCATTTATAGTTGCAGAGATATAGGCAAAAAACTAAAAAAGTGCACTTTTTTTCCAATATGGCGGCTCGAGTGCAACAGACTTTGACGGGGACTTTTAGTATGTTCCGTCCAAATCCGTCCTCCTTCCCTTAGGGAACTCAGGATATCTCCAAAACACTTTACCTAGATCCATCCTGCTTCTCTCAGAAAACTCAGGAATTCTTTGTTTTGCAGCTCCTCCAGACTTAAAAAGAAGTAGCTACCCAATAACCTACTTCTTTTATTCATCGCAGCGGGGCATTCGTAAAGCACGTGTTGAACGAATTCTATTTCTTCCGATTCCTGCAGTATGGTCACCTATGACCCAGTGACCCCACTAGATTCTTGGTGTTTGTTCTGCTGCAATTAAGCAGCTCCCTTGTCCTTTTCCTGTCATATGTAGGCCACAATTACCCCGAAATACGATAGGTACCTACGTATCCCTTCTGGTCCAAGCGCCCCTGATGTTATCCTCTCTTATTGCTCCGATTGGGATCGTCACATAAGCTACCGCTGCGGAGCTATCCAATTCAGAGCCCTTTATGGCCAACTCATCAGCCATCTCGTTGCCTGAGATATCCTTATGGCCAGGTATCCAGTATAGGGTCACTTTAGGTCTTATAGCTAATACCTCAAGGCAAGTCTTTCATAATTGCACTAATTTTGATTTTACAAGCACAGCATCCAGCGTCTTGATGGCTGCCTGGCTATCAGTGGGCTCTCTGCACATGGATACCAATGTTGCCGCCTGATAAATCGCTGCGAGTTTTGCCTAAAAAACACTGCATTTGTCAGGCAGTCTATAAGAATTCCACCCGCTTTTCTACAGTATGGTGTGAAGTGTTCTTTAGCACCTTAACTAACGCTACTAATTTTTATTGCAACATTCCCTTCAAATTTACACCTTCTACATATTTTATGAACAATTATTTCACATATATCGTGCGGATATGTACAAGAAAAAAATACCCATACTACGTATGTAGAGTTTACAGTTCATCGTCGCTATAAATCAAAATCTGCAGCGCAGCTTTCGGGAAAGTTCTGCTTACACTATCATTTCTAAACCCTTGTCAAACCACCATGTAAACTGGGTAACGCGCAATCCAAAATTCGCGCTCGTAATACCTTGTTGAGCATTGAAAGTCGTAGTTAGGTAGACTTTGAATTGATGTGAAAAATAAAAACAATGTAAATATTATTCAGTCTGCTGTCAGTTTTTAATAGCTCAAGTTTGTTTTGAGGAACCTTATTATGGCATATACAAATTTTCAAAAAGCAACAATCTTAAAGCAGGAAGCAATCAAAGGCTGTGCTTTATTGAAAATTATGTTCATGCCCGTTCCAGTTAGCGGTCCCATTACTCTGTTTTTAGGTGCTCCCTTTTATAGCGGCTCCTGTTCAAAGAGTACAGCAACGCTATGAAGAATAATAGCGTGTCTCTGTAGAGACCGTCGACTCATCGCGTTCACACCAGTTATGTGTAACTAAAAAGCGCAGCTTTTACTGACTGTTCACGAAAGCTCCTGGGACCAGTTCCACATATTTACAGGTTATTACAGTCTTGCTAGCATCCTCAGATCATACTAGACGAATGGAACAGGTAGGGAAGTAAGTGTGGAGGTTCAAACCGCGGATGATCCTACGAATATACATCAGCGTCATCCTACCCAGATTAACCTACGGTTATGTGGTCTGGTGGAAAGCAATGGCGCCGACTGCAATGCTAGGACTTCATCTCAATCTTGGCTGGCTTCACACGTGAACTAGAATTCCACATGAATCCACCCATGAATTCGTGCGGTCTATCGCACCTGGAATCGACAGGGACAGTAACCACCTCCTCGAGACTATGCTGAAAAGCACTTTTGAATCAAGAATTCCATCCAGGGTAGAATGGGAATCACATTCTGTGCTTCAACCATTGACAAACCCTATTATAATCTACACCTATGGTTGAAAATCCCATCAAAACACCGGAATAGGAGTTTTCTGCGAGTAACCTCAGAATGAAATTGCCATGCACCTCGAAAGCCACGCTACGGTTTTCCAGGCAGAAGTCAAGGCTATTTTTCAAGCGGGAAGGCATCATCTTAACTCAGACACTGAAAACAAGGAGACAACCTAGTAATGGAGTGCAAGACCAGTCGCTTTTGGTTAGAGGACCCCTCAGGTGGAACAACAAAGGAGCTGTAGGGTAAACCATACCATACTGACTCCTGGGCTCACACCTCCTGGACGATTTGTACGATGCCGGCAAGGAGGGTTGGAGGCCAATGCTTAATGTTTTAAGAGCGTCCATTTGGGACCTATAGCGACTGCTCATGGGTCTGGAGGGTGAACAATGGGCCTTGAATTGTCCTAAGTTCAAGGGATCGCTCAGGGTCCCAGGCCTCATCGTCAATCAATTCATTCAATCAATTTCTTCAATCCGGTTTTGATACTTATCTGGAGACTTGTTGACTTATATTGGAATCGTGATCTGCAAAACTTTGGTCAAACTTAAATACCGGTGTGTCAAAGCGTTGTTGTCCTCCGTCTTTGTTCTAAATCTGTATTTGCGTTATTTTGCTTTCTACTCGTTTCAATCCTACGGTTTTACTGATTACAGTAGGTATTCTTAATATCACTCCTTTAAAAGTTATATCGATATATATTTGACTAAAAAGTAAGTACAATATCCATATTCGACCAGAAGCAAGTTACACAGCTTAAGCTACATCAGATACTGACCAAAAAGTATACAAAGTCTATTTC
>CAWVNZ010002198.1:0-33146 GCA_963930735.1 Dioctria linearis
GGATGTTGACTATTTCCAATGTAGAGAGCGTGTTAGAATATCAATAAAAAAAAATGCAGAACAGATTCTAACAGTTTTCGCAATGAACCACATCGCGACAGCTAAAGTTGTTTCTATAGCTTATACGGGGTGTTGAATACAATCCAGAGTCTTGCATATATAAAGGCTCCCACAGAGCCGTATTACACGACCAATTGATCCGATGTATCGACATGACATCATGTCATTGCCTCCTCCCAGCGTGGAATGAAATTTTTCCATTCTGGTGAAAATACTAGTAAAGATTCCCGCTAGTAGTTTGTTTTAAAAGGACAATGTTTTTAGAGGAAACCGCATCTGTTATATTTGTCGGGCTCAGAATTGATTTTTCCAGCGTGACTGCTCCAGGGGTATAGGGAGGGTTTTGGAGAAACTGGAATGCAACAAAAATATTTTCCCAAGGGATACCAATCCCAAACTCGTATGGTACCCGTTCACGTTCAAAGGACCGTATAATGTAATTATAATAAATTCTTAGCTCTCGTCTTGAGATAAATAACGTCTAGGCGGTAACTGTGACATGGGAAAGTATATATTCTAAGGAGAAGGTCTTTTTCTTATATTTCATCCTTAGAACCTAAGGCGAAATAGGATACAGCCGCGTCTTTTGGAGATACCCTTTTATGTTGAGCTAGTAGGCAAACCAAAGCAAACAAACTCTGATGAGATATTTTGCTATATCAGTGAAGGAAAATGACCCTTTCAGTTCGTTAGTTCCCGAGACTGTGTGATGAAGAGGGATACTGTGGATTATTTATATTGACAATCATCTAAATATTTATTGAATAATAAACAAGTACCATAGCCATGCGTTCTGTCTTTCTGTCCTGGTGGCGACCACAAGCATCTTGTAGTGATTTCCGACCGCAACTAACTACTTTGCACATATGTACCTACATATATCCAGCCATATTGCTCATATCTTAAACTTTGGGATTTTCTCAATATGGTCCTTATATATATCACCCGAGTGCAGTATCAAATAAGCTACGAATGCAACAAGGATATCTGGACCACCACAGACCTACTGAAGTGTAAAATGTCAGCCGAAGTGACTTCGTAATGGAAAGCAATGCATTTGGACGTCTGCTTTATAATGTTAGAGGAAACTGAAAGAAATCTAATTTTCACATTTATTAATGCAATAGTCCGGACTCACGACTAGCTAAAGTGCGACATTTAAATAAATATTGACTCATCCAAAATAATTTATGCTCAGTAATGAAGATCTCTGCTAATTCTTTAGTAGAACCAGAACTGTAATTTGCTCTGGAGGATCGTTAGCGCATTTATTTGCAAAGCTGCTTTCCGTTTTTATGACCTTCGAATTTCTCAGTCACTTACACAATTTGTGAAGATATGGACAGTTATTTCTAAGTCTAATTGTTCTGAATCATTGAATATCCTGGGCGGAATAGAGAATTCGATGGTATGTCGGCTATGTCATACGAAGTGACTAATATTGATGGTTATAAAGTTTTACAAACATTTTCGGAGCAACTTTTAGTTGAGTCTGGTTGATTACTCAAAATTATAGAACGACTTGTGGGCTATTACGCCCTCAAACTTATGCAACGTGTCGGTAAATTATAAAATTTACCCTCTAAATTCCAGAGGGAAAATACAGTCCAGTATGTTTGTTTGTCATATATGGTGTTGTCAGTAATAGCCGAGAAACTTAAATGCTTGATTGCTTTTCTTGGCCTGCTAATATTTATATAGGAGGTCAACCGTCCGTCATATTGGGTTTTTAGATTTGAGCTACCAACTTTACCTGCCATTTCAGTCTGGAACATTTTCCATATATATTGCAGTTTAGTGATCGAGCGCCACACAGTGGAAAATTTAATTACTGACAATCGCTGAAAATCTGTTGACAAATTTTTCATTTGCACTTTTCGTCTGGAGTTTGTTTTTGACTTTTAATCTATTTTTGTAATTTGTTATGTAACTTGTTTTCGGTTCCTGGGGCGAATGGCTTCGAATGAAGACGAACCAACAAGTATTTATTTTAGTTAGTTTTGAATTGTCTATTTTCCGTTTTTTCATATTTTTTTTATCAGTAAATTAACGTAGTTGATTTATGCGAAAATTTGCACAGTTGTTACAGGCTGCAACAATAACAGAGTACAGTAATAGTTGAAAATCCTGGAACTTTGATTATCACTAGATTCATCCGACTCATAAATGGGTTAGTTAACAAAATGGTAAACCTTTGGAGGGCAAAAAACAGAACATGCGAAGAAAAAAGGTAGAAAACTCCACGACACATAATATCAAAAATCGACGACAGTATTGTGGGTTTATTGGAATTTTGCAATTACAGATTTCATGTAATTTTCTTGCATTTTTGTTTTCGTTGTACATACGATTACGACCTGTTTAATTTATTAGTTCCATGGAGATGGACTCTTTCATTAATGCACCTATGCTTTGAAGCCTTTACGGTGTAATTAACACAGATCAAGGTAGTTATTAATAGTCATAAATAAAAATGTTCTATATTATGCTTTAGTTACGTTAGTAAAGTGTATACCAATTTGTGTAAATTTTTGTTTAACTCTATATGACAAGCAGTGGGCATATGTTCTGCATTGTGTCGATTTTTTGCTTCTGAGCATGTAGAATTTCATTTAAGATTTCCGCAATAGTGGTGGATTAAAATGAGATCATTTTTCGGTGTACTCCCACCGTAACTCAAAAAATCCGTCGTTAAGTGAAACTAACGTCGATTCAGATGCTGATATTAATCAGTATCACGTTCCTGGTTATAGCTACGTGCCCCTTTTTTCTCAAGAAAAAGGGATCCTAATATATATTCCGCACCATGTGTCCTTAACCATACTTAAAGATTTTCTTCCTGCTAATCCAGAGTTTAATTACATCTGGGTTAAGTACAAACTTCACAAGCACATGATCGAATTCTATTTCCTTCTTCCTTCATCATAGCCCAAAAATATGTGATACCGTTAGATTAGATTAGATTCGTAGATGGGTGTGTAGGCGTCAGCCTCGCAATCACCGCGACCTAAAAGATCTATTGTGAGTCCCCGTTGAATTTATTCCCTTTCTAGGTTCAGACTGGTAATAAAGTCTAGGATCCTTCTGGGATTGAGGTTCCGTACGTAGTTAGGTGTAGGAAAAGCATGTTCGAGATGGAGTAGTCTCCGCCTGGTCAATGCTTCGCAGTTGCAGAGCAGGTGCTCCGAGGTTTCATGAGCATCCTGGCAAAAGCGGCAGGATGAAGTCTCAGCCAAGCCCATCTTGTTAAGGTGATACCTCAAGGGGCAATGGCCTGAGAAGAGTTCTGTAATTATTTTGAGCTCTGTTTTCTTGAGGAGTAATAGTTCTTTTGTTTTTCCTCCAGAGGTGTCGATAAACTTTTTTGCCTGACGAAGTCCTTGTAGCCTATCCCAGTATAGGGATTTTTGTTTGTTCTCCCAGTTATTTAGGGCAGCTTTGAGGTAGCACTTTGAGGTGCCACAGAATGGCTCCGGTCCGACAAAGGGAGTTTCCGCTCCTCTTTTGGCTAGGCCATCAGCAATTTCGTTGCCTTTATGGCCCTCATGTCCAGGTACCCACATGAGGATAACTTTGTTTCTTCTTGATAAATCTTTTAGGGTTTGTAGACACTCCCAGACTATCTCTGACTTGATGTTGTAGGACTTTAAGGCCTTGAGGGCAGCTTGACTGTCCGAGAGAATATTAATAGTTGAGCCATTTATGGCTCTTTTAATGCAGGTATTGGCGCATTCTTCTATGGCCAATACCTCGGCCTTGAATACGGTAGGGGTAGAGCCCGGGGCATTTGATATATGGCATCTGGGGCCGTATACGCCCAGTCCGACTCCACTGTTCGTTTTTGAACCGGCTGTATACCACACCATCGATCCTTGTTGAAAGGACGGTTTAGTGGAATGCCATTGCTGTCGGTTTCCCAAAACCACATCGAATGGTCTTACAAAATCCACCTTGGGTGTGATTATATCAGATATTGTCGTCATTTGCTCAAAGCGTATCTGTTTTAAGATACTCAAATGACCAACCAGAATCCCTGGTTTTAACTGTTTCTCCTTTTGCAGTCTAATAGCACTGGAGATTGCTTCCTTTTTCACCTGCAGATGTAGGGGTGGAAGGTTTAGTAAGGCTTCCATGGCTGCTGAAGGACAGGTCGTCATGGCACCAATTATTCCTAGACAGGCAAGCCGTTGTGTTTTTTGAAGCAGAGCCTCAGCCTTCTTTTCATTAGTTTTTGGCCACCATGCGAGGGCCGCATATGTGACCATGGGTCTAACAACCGTGGTGTACATCCAGTACATCATTTTTGGCTTCAGACCCCATGTTCTGCCATTGAAGCGACGGCACGTGTAGAGAGATCCTATCACTCTTTCCGTTACTCTAGACAGATGCGAATTCCAGGAAAGTTTCTTATCTAAGGTGACCCCCAGATATTTGACTTCTTCTGAAAATATCAATTCCGTGTTATCGAGAAGAGGAGCCTTTAGTGAAAGCTTTGATCTTCTCGTGAACGGAACGATAACCGTTTTGTTTGGGTTTACACTGAGGCCTTTGGTTAAGCACCAAGTGCGGACTTTAGAAAGGGCTTTTTGCATGAGGTCGGATATGACTTGGTCATGCTTGCCCCGTATCGTGATTACTAGGTCATCCGCGTAGCCTTGTACGGTAAAACCCGAACTGGTCCGCTTCTCTAAGAGATAATCAATCACGATCGACCATAGAAGTGGAGAGAGAACTCCTCCTTGTGGGCAGCCTTTAGCTGCAGTGATCGTGACTGAACAGTTTCCTAGAGTAGTAGTTATCCTCCTGCTTCTAAGAATGGAGTTTATCCAATTAACCGTGGGGGGCTCGAAGCCCTTGTCCTCGTCAGCTGATTTAATTGCTTCGAAGGAGGTGTTATCAAAAGCACCTTCTATGTCTGCAAATGCACATAAGGCCACCTCTTTTGCTTCAAGAGCTTTTTCGAAGTCTTTAACCAAAGTGTGGATGGCAGTCTCGGTAGACTTGCCTGCTTGATAAGCGAATTGCTTAGAATAAAGTGGTGATTTACTCAAAACTTCACTTCGAATATGTAGGTCTAGGATTTTTTCCATGGATTTAAGTAAAAATGACGAGAGACTAATGGGTCGGAACGATTTGGCAAGAGAGCTAGCTCTTTTTCCTGCTTTGGGTATAAATACCACCCTGACGTCTCTCCAGCATTGGGGAATATACCCCAGACCGTAACTGGCTCGAAAAATGTTTTCTAGTGGAACAAGTATTTCTTCAACCCCTTGCTGTAGTAAGGCAGGAAAGATGCCGTCCCCTCCAGCAGATTTAAAGGGTTTAAACATACCAACGGCCCATCTAACCTTGTTAGGAGTGAAGATTCTTCCAGCAAGGCTCTTACTCATGTTAGAGACCCTGTAATTGCCCACCTCAATTGGGTCTGGAGCTACTATTCCTTGAACGGGACTGGTAGAGTCGGGGAAGTGAGTTTCTAATAAGAGCCTGACTGTTTCCTCACAACTCTCGGTATAGTTCCCATCTTCTTTTTGAAGTGAGCATATACCATTCGTGTGATCCTTCGAAAGTACCTTATGGAGCCTGGTAGCTGCGGGCAGTTGATCTATGCCATCGCAGAAGGTCCGCCAGGTTCTTCTTTTAGATCTTCTTAATTCCATGTTATATTCCGTTAGAGCCTTTTATATTCTCCCCAGGTACCAGAGAGCTTGGCTCTGTTAAATAGTTTTCTGACTTCTTTTCTTTTCAAACTCAGTTCCCTATTCCACCAAGGTACCTGCCGATTACAAGTCTTTTGCTTCAGAGGGCAGCTGTGTTCGAATGAAGTCAGTACAGCCGTTTTTAGCTGCGTAGTGGCTGAGTCCAACTCCTCCGTTGTGCTAATGCTACTGCCGGGAGGGTTAACTACAGCCTTAAGATGTTGTCGATAGAGTTCCCAGTTAGATAATTTAGGGATTCGGTACTCTAGACTTGAGTTAAGTGCGGCTTCTATATCGAACCTGATATGTCTGTGATCGGACATGGAAATCTCGTTCGATACGTGCCACCTGCTTATTTTTGTGCTTACAAACATACTGGCAAGTGTTAGGTCCAGGACCTCTTGTCTGATAGTGTTCATAAAGGTTGGCTTATTACCTCGATTTAGTATCTCTAAATTATTAGATAATATAAAATCCTGGAGGTACTCACCCCTGATGTTGGTATCCGTGCTGCCCCATAGCGTGTGATGTGCGTTCGCATCGCATCCAACGATAAATTGCTTTCCTCTTCGTTTGCAGTAACTGATGAGTCTTTTTAGCTCTGTAGGAGATAGTGTATCCGCATCTCCAGGAAAATAGACTGAGGTCACTACTACCTCGTGACTACCTCCCGGAGTTGGTACCTCGAGAGCTACTGCAACTACGTCCCTCGAAATGAACTGCGAAAGAGGAATAAAATTTAGATTAGTGTTGAGCTGCAATGCTGCCCTGGGATATTCATGCTCATTACTATAAATTAACTTACATGATTTTGTGGGAAGTCCTTTAATGCGGCCTTGATATACCCAGGGCTCCTGTATGAGCGCCAGACTAAGTTTCTCCGAGACAAATCTCCTGCTAAGCACGTCTGATGCCGCTTTGGCATGATGGAGATTTATCTGGAGGCAACTTAGATGATGAGTAGTCATGACTAAGATGGCTTTTTATGGCCGCTAGCAGTCTTGATAGGAGATCCTTTCGGATTTCCTTTTTTGCCCTGCTTCGCACGGGCAGGAGGAGGCTTTTTCTTAGTACCTTCGGACTTCTTTACGGAAGTCCACGGCTTAGCCTCTGCAGTTCCGACTGCTTTACCGGGGCCAGCCTTAGCCTTGACAGAAAGTTTAGGCCTGCTGGTTCCTGATGTCGATGGCTGAGGCTCATCAGTCAGAGTTTTAATTTGACCTTGGCCATCCCCAGCCTCCGCCACAGTCTTTACTGCCCCACTCTTGGGCCTAAGTTGGACTGAGCCGAACTTGTACCCAATTGTGTAATGAGCCTTTTTTAGCTCCTCCATGGACGTATGGTCCACGGAGAAGGTTAGCTCTGTTACATTTGGTTTTTGTGTCTTGCGTAACACAATACACTCTGACACCTTTAACCCCGCGTTCTGACCCTCGACGTAGTCGAGAATCAAGACCGTAGGGTCCTCAGCGCTGTTGGGAAAGTATCCCACAAGAACTTGTGGGCGAGGAATTTCACTTTCCTCGACCAGGACAAGGTTGGCTCCTTCCCAGGGTTTTAGCTCCCCAACTACACCTTTTAGCCACGTCACGGTGTCCTGATTGGCGCAGTTGAGGACCATCCACCCTGGTCTAAATGTGGAGCCCAGGAATCTTGGCTTCAGGGGGCTTTGTTTTCTAGCCGCGATCTCTCTCAAGATAGCACTCTGTACGGACTTCAATTGATCCATGTTGAGTGCCACCTCAGGATAACCGACGGGAAGAATACCCACCCGAACACTCTCTGCAACCTCTTTATAGGAGGGCTGCTTACACAAAGGCTGGGAGACGCGCTTCTTTGAAGGATTCCCCGTTGCTGCCTTGCTGCGTTTAGCGGTAGGTTGCTCCACTTTAGGAGAAGAGTCGTCAGAGCGAGTCCGTTTTTTAAGACTCTCCTCATTCCGCTGTTCTATCTGAAGTGCAGCAATCCTTCTAGCCTCTGCCTCTGTGTGGCCATGTTTTAAAAGCCATTTAAACCTTTTTTTGGCCGCGCCACTGAGCTTTGGCTTGCGCTCTTTGGATGTGGGAACTTCAGTATTCCCGCTGTCCTGTTAGCTATGGTCTGGTGATCTAAGGAGATCCTCCTCGTCTAGGGGGAGTGTATCCATCGCATCGCCGTCAGATGAAGGACTTGTAATGTCCTGGAAATTTTCGGGTTCGTTAAGAGCCCCGGATTGGGTTTTAGGTACATTTAGAAGTGCACCTCCCTCAGAAAAAACGGGCTTATCAATTTTGTTCCCACGAGTATGCTCGGAAAGGTTGGTCCATCTCAGCAGAGCCGGCATGCCGAGATAAGGCTAAGGTTGAAACCGGAGGTCGCCTGGTATCCGGAGTCCATCGTTATAAGACACACTCACGCAATGCCATTCATCCCGTAGGCACGATTGTTTACACCTGCGATTGCGGGTTTTATCGAGTTTTCCTCTCTACATCCGCTGTATTCAGTCAGGTAGCCAGCTGCACCCCAGGGGATGCCCACCAGTTACCTGTGCAGGAACACCTCGGGCAGGATGTGACTCTTCGTCACGTACGGACGGTCTTGACAGAGTGCCTTGCATGGCAAGGTCCTCCCCTGGTAGGCGTTAACGTAATTAATCACCTTTACCTTGTTCCCATGTGATACCGTTACGGTATCCGTGTTTGATATATCTGCAACAATATTAGTCATTTGTTGGCAGGCGATATTAATGTCTATAACATACCGTGACTCCGGCATTCGTCTACCATAATTCCTGTGGGCCGATTCGTTGAATTCCTATGTCAATATTTCAACTTGTAGCAGCTGATAGAGCCAATGTACTAGATTTGTTTCTATAATCTCACTCTGGTAAATATTCCATCTCAGTCAGCTCCCTTCTTGGTAATTCAGATCACTGTTTCCTCAGGGATCAATTTATCAAGTCAAACGTGTGCCGCCCTATTTATCCATCTTGATTTGTCGGTCTGTTTTGTTTCGAATGCCTGAATACATTCGACATTCTTACATCATATCTCAACAACGGCAAAATCGCTCTTGGTTTAACGATAATTGAAACCAGGCTATAAAAGCGAAAGAATCTGCTTTTCACGCCTGTCAGTTGCATCAATGTCCGGAACTAAAACAAATATACGTGACTACACGGAACACCTGTAAGTCCATTATCCAATTTCTTTTTGACTAGAATATTACACAAAGAATCTTGGCAAGCAGCAAAGCAAAGCTTTCTGGTCGCTGGTTAAAACTACCAGGAAGAACGCCATCAGCGCTGCTATACTTTCACTACTTAGTAATGGTGAATTGGTTATTTATCCCTGGATTAAGCGAATATTTCTTCTGCTCCATTCGCTTCAAATTCTTGCCTTCCACCCAGCTTCCAAACAGCTGTTTTGCATCTCGCCTTTGGGTGTGTACAAAAGCCAGTACACATCCATACGGGAGATGTGTTTAAGGCCCTTAGGGGATCATCGTCTTCAAAGTCTCAAATCTGATGGTTTCTCGCACCTGTTAATTAAAAGCTATGCTTCATCCTTGACTAAGCCTCTGCGCAAACTTTTCTAGTTGTCCAATTTGACAGAAACATTTCGAACTACTTAAAGACCACCTCAAGTTCAACCAATTCCCAAGACAGAAGAGAGTGGCGAACTCTTAAATTAGCAACCCCGCGCAATCACTTCGTTTAATTCAAAGGTTTTTAAATCTATCATTAACTCCAAATTAATGAACTATCTAGAAACTAATGAACTAATCAACTATTGCGAATATTGCCTAGGATCTGGACGTTCATTTGGATACTTTCTGACTTTTCTTACGGAACGTCGGAACTGTAACCTTCACAAGTTTGGTGAGTTCAAAATCGTCAGGCTGGATATTTCTAAGGCCTTCTGTCATCCAGCACTTTTAGCCGAACTTAAAGCATTTGACATCTTCTCTCCTATTCTCTTATGGATTCAAAATCTACTATTTAGTCGCCAAATACGTGTTGCATTAGATGACTTTACATCTGAACTTCATCCAATAAATGCCGGTGTGCCTCGGGGATCTGCTTTCTCCCTGCTTGTCGGTTTCATTTACATTCATGATCTGCTCTTAATTTCAATCCCATCCATAGTTTCGCTTAAGACAGTACTGTTGATTTCGCTTACACCTTTGACACTCTTGCGGACTCCAGGGGGAATTCTGCATATGTTAAACGAGATTAGATCATTGGATAATGATCTTGTCAATATACTAATATACTCACCTGGAGCAAAGCGAATCGGGTCGAATTCAATGCATCTAAGGCCCAAAACTGTCTCATCTCATTAAAACTGATCCGCTCGCGTTTCTTTTGATGGAGCATTAATTTCTAATACTGTTCTAATATTAAAAGATTGCTTATAGTTTACCAAATGTTTACCAACTGCTTGCTATGGTGAAATATTTTTGTTCACACAGAAAACATCATATAACTCTAATGCAATATATTATTTACTATGCTACAAATATTTAGCGATTGAGCTTAACAAAACCCATCTGTAAACTAAAAAAGAGGCATAGGCGTTCTAGCTGTTATTATCTGTTCAAATATTTTATATATTGCTAGGTTAAAAGGTCATAATAAGTGCTGTAATTCTACTTAGCGGCTACTCAAGAAAGTGTGTAGCACATGTTTTTTGGTCTACCCCATGTTGTTGATAATTATTGTTCAAAACGTGTCTTATGATTATGCTACCAAATTCAGAAGATGCCCGTATCTTGAAAATAGAGCCTGGAATTGGACCGATGGTGCTCCTTATATATAGGGAGGCAATGTGTGAATACATGGCATGTTCGCCTGGCTTGGAATATCAACGCTTGTCAAGCAAACAAAATTCATGTAAAAAATGCGCAAAGAAAATATGTAAGTATAGTGGCTTACGAGGGTATCTACCTATGCTCTCGCGAAAGAAAGGGGATAACCCCAAATTAAGGGAAGAAAACCATCAATCTAAGTGACAGAGAACGGTGGTGTGGATCCCTAGAAAAGAGGGGAGACCTTTGACAAGGTGAGTGGTGAGTTCATTGCAGTTGTAAAAGATGCAATTTCAACCATTTTGGGGGATTGGTAGATTATAAAGAGCGCTAGATTGCGTGAAACTCTCACTACTACTCGACTAGGAATTCTAGGCGTCGCTGCCAAAATGCAACGCAAAGCGTGCGTGTTTTGTAATGTAGCTGTAAGGGAGCACCACAGCGATATTCCGACATTTTGGGTGGGTTAGTGAAGCGCTGTGTTAAAATGACAAGATATGTGGGCTTGTGTTTACTGCTGCTTTATTAAACAAATTCTTATTGCTCAATGTCATATATTTTCTTATTTCCACTTTATTGTTTAGTCACTCTATGCTTATTCTATTATTAATTCTGTCGTTTGGTATGTATGCTTGAGGTGTCGTAGCGTGACACGTACTCAATCTTATACCTCAGACTTAAATTATTTTAAATAAATTCACCACACTTAAATTTAATAATTAAGTAGTCTTCACGTCAAATTTCTTATTTCTTACACAAACTACGTTGTTTCCTCACATGAAACGCTAAATATGCTAAGCGACCATGAGTTTAGCGGTTATGTGGACAAACCTAAATCTAAAAATTTGCTGTCACCAAAAAAAGAATTAATTTCAGGGAAGATGAAAAATTCTTATCTGAAATTCAGATCACAAAAAAAAACAATTTTTTACCCCAAAAAAATTTCCTCAAACACCCTTAATTTTAGAGCATGAAAATAGTGTACCTTAATTGTACTAAAATTCTCCTGAAGTTCACTTTTTGCTTTCACTTTTCCAAATCACTGTGATGTTACACCCAAATTGGTATGTATAATCACTATCACTGAGTGAGAATGCCCTTTTATAGTGTCGGAGCCGCCATTTTATCGTAGATTCCACACAATGATATGGAAATTCCACATATTTTTAATGTTTGCTCACCTTGTGCAGCTATATCAAAATATGCTAGAATGTGTCATCTAATGTACTCTTCATTATCCATGAATTTTCCCTATCGATTTATTTAAATATTTCAATTTTTCGCAAAAATATCAATATGGCGGCTCCCAATGAAATATGTCAATTTCCAATATGGAACGTATTATCTCTCTCTAATCTCTTCTGTCTCGTTCCAACATCGTTCTCTTTCCCACTCATTATGGGAAGTAATTTCACCTATTTCCTTAAATTTTTGCTTACCCCGTGAAATTCGCTCTTTCTAGACTTGCTCAACAGATTGCGCGCATTTAATTTCACCAAATTGACTTTTTCGCGAGTCAATTTGACAGTCGTGATCACGGTATTCTATTTCGCAAGTGTCGTGTTTGTTTTGTATATTTTCTCCCCCATAAATGGAAAAATTCTTAAGGTAAGTTTATATATATATATATATTTAAGTGTGTAAGAATAGTTTTACTATGCATAATTTGCAAGAAATCTGCAAATTATGCGAATTTTCGTATGTTGTAAAAGTGTTTAGCGAAATGTCAACAATGCAAATATTGTTGCATTTTGTTAATTATTGTGTATATGGCAGTTTGCATGTAATGTGCATAGTTTTTTATTGTAGTTTGTAATATTCCATAAAATTAGTTTTATTGAACTAATTTACATATATCTTTTTTATTTCAGATATTTATTGCAAGTGCAGGAGGCAGTGATGACTGGACATAGGACCATGGACCGAGGGAAGTATTCAGTACCTTTCATATTGTATTTTAAATGACTTATATTTTATTTTCAGCTGTGTTCAACAGTTCGAAGGACCAACTTTACAAAGAGGTTGATTTCAATGTCAGCAATGGTTGTGTCCGTTATTACTAGCAAAAGATATGTACATACCTAGGCGTTACATTCGCAGGAAAAGCATGATGGTCAGTCTGAGCCTTTCGCAGAGAGTTTAGATTGATTTACGATCTAAGCTCCAGGATTATGTATTGGATTGGTTTGACCCATTAATTAGATATATGTATGGTGCCATGGTGATTAAAACCAAATTCAAGGAATTGTCGGCATAACCATCCCTGCTGATGGAATCAGATCGTATCAACATCAGTCATTCATTGTTCCAAATATACGGAACGTATTTGTGAAGAACGGATGAGCGTAGAAATTCTTAACCATTCTAGCAGCGCAGAGCAGACCCGCGGCAACTATTTGATGCAAATCCATCTATAGAGAAGAGAAGAAGTTTCTTCGGTACAATAAGTTTACTCACAAATAAGGCTATATTTAATAAATATCGTTTCTGAATTAATTATGTTGTGCAATTAATGATTTTCACATGTTCACGTAGAATGAAGAGCTCAATGACACCTAACTAGATTGTAGAAGATATGAGATAAGGTTTAGCGAGGAACCTGTAACACTACGAACAGTGGCGTACCTAGAACATTTCCACCTGAGGCGGTCCCCAATTTGCCGTTCTTTCTAAGTCAATCAAAATCAAGAGTGGTCATCGACATTTACGGAACATAAATAAATAAATAAAAAAAGTTATTTCTTTTGTTTACACAGATTGTATACATATTGAGAAAATGTTAGCGTATTTATATATTTATTTTGCTTACTTTTTTATTAGAAAAGTGTTCAGTCCACCTACAAGCATAATTCCTTGATGAGTTGATATTAATAATCAGCAGGGTTCCTCTAATACATCTCCAGCCCATTAATCCCTCAAAGCAACCTTTTCCTAAAAAATATAAAAAAAAAGAAACCACAAAGTATCAAGTTAAATTTATAGATGATAAAATACTTATCTAATCTTCATTTCCGATATGTTTAAAACTCTCGGGAATTTTGGTAAAAACTCAAAGTAAGTCCACCTGAATATTGCACATATACTGCAAGAACATCTAAAAGCTATATTTTACCTAAACACAATCAAAATTTATTAATAAATAAAACAAATTATATCAAAATGCAGCAAAGCATACTTACCTCCAGAATATTTACATTTTTTGCAATGTCATTAAATGACATTACGTCAAATCATTTGATTTCGCCTCAGTCATCAAATCCAACAAACCTCGCTAGGGCAACACCGAGAGGCGAACGCTCATAACTGGATGCGGCGGCTATAAAAGCCGACGAACCGCAGCAGAAAATCATTCTTGGTCCAGAGCTCATCTGGTTTAGAGACTAATCTAAGCACAAGAATATTCCCAACCTCATTATAGAAGATTAATTCTATATTTCAGGGATTAATCTGAAAATCCTATTAATTCTAAATTTCCCACCTACACATAAGCAGAAGAATAATTCTGCGCAGATATTAATCTGCAATATTCCTATTCACATCTAAGCAGAAGAATAATTCTGCGCAGAGATTAATCTGCAATATTCCTATCTACACCTAAGCCGGAGAATAATTCTGCGCAGAGATTAATCTGCAATTTTTAAGGTAGCATATTGCTACACGTCTGCGCACACGCAAACTATAGTCAGAGACTAATCTGACTCGCCTTTCCAGCACTTTGCTACCCTGGTGCCCTCACGTACAAGCAGAGGATTTAGCTGCCTTTGTGCCCTCACGCACCAACAGAATCAACTTATTTTGTTTCATTCATTCTAATGAAAAATTATTAATTCCGATTTCTTCTCTCTTTATTTCAGAAAGGATAAATCCAGGATTCACACGATTTAATTTTAATTTGAATTTCTTTATTTTTATTTGAATTTTTCATTTTGAATTATATATTAATTTGTGGGTTAGTTTTTAATTTTGAATTGTGAATTTTTTATTGAAAGAGAAGTATTAAAAAAATTTTATATTTGAATTGTTAAATCGACTGAGTTGTCATTTATAAACCGGCATTTCCTTCCAGGTCTAAAGACTAGCTCTCACATTGGTCCTTCAAAGCCGGATAACTCAGTCGAATCAAATATAAATTGAATACATTGCTTAATACTGTTGCAAAAAGTTGCAAAAAAAAAATCTTTAGATTTTCTCCCCCGCAATGAAGAAAAAGAAGCCTGCTTAAGCCTCAGGTGTATGCAATGACGCTGATGAGGAAAGCGAAGCAGCGCATCTGAGCGGGGAACCACAAAAACCTAAGAGATGGCGCAGCTTCCCCCTAATGCGGCGAATTCCGGCCCCAATAGAGCTGGCAATAAAAGCCGAACAAGAAGAAGGGAGGCCCGAGACAAAGAGAAGAAGAGTCAAGTCGATTATTAGACAGAAATGAATCGAACCTGAAGCGAGAGCAATCTGAAAAATATTGTCTTAAAGTTTTATAAATTTTTTTTGAGTTACTATTATAAAGTTATTAAAAGTAATCCACTGAATAAAAAGAAGATACAATCTACCAAGGTGTTAACTATTTCCAGTGCCCTAGTATCCCGAAGCATTACAGGAATTTAGTCCCGCAACGAGACAGTCTGTCCAACGACACAGAGAAATCCCGCTTGTCGAATGAAGCGTTGAATACTTGAGATAAGTACAACTTTCATTTGCAATTTTACCTTTATTTACAATTATTTTATAAAATCGTATATTCGCTCCTTTGATTTATTAAGTATTTCTTTTTTTATTTAATTTGCAATATTGCGCTTTTCGAACAAAGGTGCGGAAGACTTAAGATAAGTACCACCGAAATCCATCATCATTCACTATTGTTTTGTGAGATCATATATCTATTTGTTTAACTTATGAGCTACTTTTTTTTCTATTGCACTTGCGAAAATTCCAGTTGTGCTGACCCACTGAATGGAAACACTAGAATCCTCTGCGAACATTGCTCATCACAATATAACGAGCACATATTCCGAGACACAATCAACAAACAAACTACCACTCACAAAGTGATTGATTGTCCAGATAACCAGTAGTGTCCAGTAGAAACTTTACACTTCTTCTCAGAATTTTATGAGATCTTACGTCTATTACGCACTCGTTCTCCACGCACAGTGCTCATCACCATATAAGAAGTACATATTCCGAGACACAATCAACAATCAAATTGAAATTTGCAAAGTGATTATTGTCCAGATAACCAGCCGTGTCGAGTAGAAACTTTACACTTCTTTTCAGAGTTTTGTAAGAGCTTACGTCCATACGTACAAACTCCGAGACACAATCAACAATCAAATTACCACCCGCAAAGTGATTGATTGTCCAGATAACCAGCAGTGTCTAGTAGAAACCTTGCATTTGTTTTCAGAATCCAATAAAATTGTACGTCCTCCTATGTTCGGCTATATAGTGCATAACCTGAACGTGGATCAATTATAATCATCGATTCGGTTCGGGATCTCGCTAGCAACTCTCTGCTTATCCTTATAATTTTACTAGTCAGCTCGGGGTGAATACTGACAGGGTGGAAAAAGAGACATTTTTACTGGCATCACGTCCATCTGTAAACTTTGAAAACAAATCAAATTAGGTTTAGTGATATTCAAACCATCAACTTCCACGCGAAGAAATCGTAACGGGGTTTCGCTTTTATAGGCGTGTTTAGGAACCGTTCATGAGGGATCTCGACATACAACCTGACTACTTCATACAGGCTATCGAGAAGAGATTCCCCGAGCTCGTCTTCCTAGGAAGTTGTCCACAGCTGTAGCTACTCCAGCGTTGCGTCAGAAGTCAGCAGGCTTTAGTTATAATAACCAATTAGCCGTGAACCTATATGCATTAAAACTGCGGTACAACCAGAGGTACTCCGAGGTAATCACACACTTAATTTGGCTCTAAAGAAACCTCGACTATTTTACTCGCGGCCGCAATCCAGTGTCTACGATCTAACTCAAGGGTAGCACGGAAATAAACAATCTTTGAGTGCGTACGACTCATTATCAGCTGATATACGAGTTCCACTGTCAGTGGAACAGAAGACTTCGCATTAATTTGACGAAGGATTCTTTCGTCCAATTCCAGACCTTTTCCGTCTCACTTCTTATTTGCTAGCTGAGATTCGTTTACGCTTTGAAAGTAAGAACAGCTTTGGGTTTTGGTTGTGTTCTAACCAGAGTAGTATCAGCGAAACAGAAGCGAAAGGTGAAAGCTTTTGTTCCATCTTGAGCGCGCGAAGCTTTTAGTGGGGACTCATATAGGAATTCACCCCGTTTACTGTGAAGCACTGTCCAAATTACTGGAGTCGTGTTTCTCACCAGTCTTCAGCGTAACGAAGAAACTTACGAGTGCGATCGATTCGACTAGTGATGAACAGGTGGAGCGCATGGTGATTCAAATCCTCAAAATCTTCACCTTATTGTTCGACCAACGAAATTAAAGCAAAACCATATTTTCAATTAAAGTTGCTCCCTCGTTACCGCTCGGCCGAGGCAATTTAATTCTTCGAATTGAAATTGTATGAAATACATTTTTGTCTTACATTTGATGCCAAGTGTGGGGTTTTAGAAAATATTCCCATAGATATTTTTCCCACGTAATATTTGTTTTCTCTTTCAGCGAACTTTGGTAAAACTTGTTCTTTTTATTTACTTATAAAGACAAATTTAAATATTTCTATTTCTTAATTACTACATATACATTAAATCAAATGAATATTTTCTTTTCCTTTATTTTGTAGTTAATAAGAATAACACTTTTAATCCATTTACATACATAAAACCACATATGTTTGCTCTTTTATTTTCGTAAGCCCTTTTAATTACCAATAAGTTCTCCTTGTTTCCTGTAACTTTTATTATTCAAGATTTTTCCTTTAACTCCTATTTCAGGTCTTTCTCTTTGCATAAAATTCATTTTATTTTTTTTACTTTTTCTTTCCTATGTTCACGCAATTATTTTAGGTACTCCACTGTGTATTTAATTTTAATTAATTCTAACACCGATCATTTGAATCGTGACAAATTGATTTTTGAAGTCCCCATTACCCAATACATGATTTATTCGTGAATTATTTGATTTCGTTTGATTTTTTTGCAACTGCTCTATAGCCTTAGAGAAACGTAATCGATTGTTGCGTTGTGCTGGTGTAAGTAGTTTCTCCCTTGCGTTGATAGTGTTAAGCACGATGGACTCCGACCAACTACGGGATTTGAAAGAGGAGATGAAGCCCATCGCGGCGTCTTTAGTAAAAAGCGTTATCGGCGAAATTAAAGAAGAGCTGAAATCAGAATAGGCTGCTGCCATGGCTACAATAGAATCGAGGATAAGTGATAATGTATCCAAGCTTACAAGGAAAGTAGAAGATCTGGATAAAACCTTAAATGGGACCCAATTTGTAAACCGTGTATTTGACGAATTTTCTCCTTCAGCCCATACTTCGTCGCCAACGAGTACTACTACATCGACTACAACTTCGGTGGCATCGATATCTGCCTCTTCACCTATTCAAGCCAATGACTTGAATTTCTTCGGGATTCCTGCTAGCAGTTCCCATACTACAGTGTCTACAGCTTCGCACAATCAACTGCCTATATCCTTTTCAGCTCCGACCAGTCAAATGTGTAATCACCCTCTGCAGACGGCTGCTAATTGGAATAATCGGCTCAGCTGGGATTTAACTCCATTCGGAGTACATCCACCAATTTTCGGCCCAGCGCAGGGCATCACACACCCGTCTATTGGTCAAGCCAATCCCGCTTTGGTTCAGGCTTTTTCTAATTACGCACCCTATAGTCAGCAACCGAACCCTACTATCGGAAAACAGACTAACTGTAATTTAATTCAGCAATCTAAGCATAGCTCTGTCAAGCCGTCTGTCGCAAGCGCTTTTCAGCAACCCCTTGTTCCACCGACTTCCAATTCAACATCAGCACAAGCCTTGTCTGTAACCTCTCCCCATTTGATGGAACCGTATCGTGGTCCGACTATCGTGTTCAGTTTGAAATCGTCGCCCACAACAATCAGTGGACAGAGCAGCAGAAAGCAGATGCCATGGCGACCCAGTTACGAGGTAATGCACTTTCTGTTCTTAGCGTTTTTCCGGCAGGTCATCGCATCCAATATGTTGAGTTAGTGGCGTTACTAGAACAACGATTCGGTTCTGATTCATATTCCTGCCAAGTACAGTTTTCTGGCAGGGCACAAAGTCTTAGAGAAAGTTTCGCCAACTTTGCACTAGAATTGCAAAGGCTTGCTACAGCCGCGTTTCCATCCTGTCCACCAGATATAGTCGATAGAATGGTGACTCAGCGTTTCTTGCAGGGGTTGCGTGACGACGAGTTGAGGACCTTGGTCAAAGAACTCTCCACGAAGCGGTGAGTGCAGCACAGGAACTGGCTACTGATACCAATAT
The DNA here is from genome assembly GCA_963930735.1 of Dioctria linearis. Taxonomy (NCBI): domain Eukaryota; kingdom Metazoa; phylum Arthropoda; class Insecta; order Diptera; family Asilidae; genus Dioctria; species Dioctria linearis. Next base: position 18,994 of record CAWVNZ010002198.1, read on the forward strand.
CGGAAGAAATATGAGTGTCCACCTAGCTCAGGAAGCTCCCGCCCCACGTAATAACGGTCGCCGAAGGAGGCATGCCAGAAATTTTAGACCGCCTCCGGAACCGCAGATACAGAGAATACCTGAGAACTCGACACCTAATATAGCCTCAAATCCTCACAGACTTTACGAATCCTTCAAGCCTGCATCCCATGTCGAAATTCCCAGTCCAGTACTCACGGACCAGGGAAACCCATCAACATCGACTCAGTGGGGTGCGAGTCGATGAATGCGTTGAAACCCCAAGTCGAGAGACAAATTATCGACAATCTTGCTATTCCTCCGGCTAATGTCGTACTACCCCAACATGTTAAAGAAGATACGCGAATAAAGGCCTCCTGTAATCTCGATCAGGCAGAGTCAGCTAAGTTAGAAGTCACGATTTCAGCTATAGGCCCATCAACCAATAGCCTCTCTGTAGACACTGGCGCGACAATTTCTATCGTAAATCCTATATTCCTCAACCGTTCATCACTTACTGCACTCAAAAAGTCAAACGTCGTGATTAGGAGCGTGACAGGAGACACTATCGAAGTTCTAGGTAAACTGGCAGTAGAGATCCACATGTTCCGACACACAGTGTTGGTAGCCAATATAGAACCTGTGTGCATACTCGGTGTAGATTTCCTGGACCAGAACCATTGTCAATTAGATTTCGAAGCAAATGTTCTTCAGTTAGGATGAATATCTGTTACTCTCAGTAAACCTAAGTATCGAGATTCTAAAGTTTTCTTGCCTGAAAATATTCTGTTGGCCCCTCGCAGCGAAACAATTCTACCCACAAACAGACCTAAAGTACTACCGGCAGACTCGAGTTACCTTATGGAGTACTTTGCGCTCGCGTTCTGATTGAAGCGAATTCCAAAAACATTCCTATCAGACTAGTAAACCTTTCTGAGGGGGAAGTTTTCCTCTCGCGAGGCACTTTAGTCGGATCCCTGGAACCTGTCTCTACGATAAACGCGTTCTCCCCTACATGTGATGCGGGACCGGATGCCCTCAGCGTAATTCTTGATAATCTGGAAGAGGACCTATCCAGTGAAGAGAAACAAAGGCTTAGTGACGTATTAGAAGAGTATCGAGACGTCTTTTCGACTGGACCAGGAGATACGGATCGTACAAAAGTGGCGAAACACTACATTGATACCGGGGAAGCGTTGCCCTTTAAGATACCTCCCCGAAGAGTGCCCCTAGCGAAAAGAGCTGAAGTAGGACAGTTGGTGCAAGATATGGAAGATAACAACGTTATACGACCTTCCACCAGTCCTTGGGCATCACCAGTTGTTCTGGTAAAAAAAAAGATGGTACTACCAGATTTTGTGTTGACTATCGTCGTCTGAATTACATTTCTAAAAAGGACTCATATCCACTTCCCCGCATCGATGGTACCCTTATATCTTTCACTGGATCCAAATGGTTCTCCAATTTTGATTTACAAAGTGGATACTGGCAGGTAGAAATGGGAGAAAGTGATAAGGAGAAGTCAGCCTTTACAACGGGCACGGGCCCCTGGGAATTCAATGTGATGCCATTCGGCTTATGTAACGCTCCCGCTACGTTCGAACGCTTGATTGATGGCGTGTTTAGAAATTTAGGACCGGAGATAGCCCTCGTTTATCTAGACGATATTATCGTGCATGATCGAAACCTGGATGATCATTTCTCCAACCTAAAGTCGGTATTTCAACGACTACGTGCCGCTAAGCTGAAGCTTAGCCCAAAAAAATGCCACCTTCTTCAACGAGAGGTAAAATATTTGGGTCATGTAGTGTCCGCAGAAGGTCTCAAAACTGATCCTGATAAGAGAAAAGCTATTGAGTCTTGGCCGGTTCCCAAAACCAAGAGAGATGTGCGAAGCTTCCTTAGCTTGGCCTCACATTACCGGAGATTTGTCCAAGACTTCTCAACTATTGCCAAACCTCTATCAGAATTAACCGAGGATAAATGCAAATTCCAATGGAAAGAGAGACCGCAAGATGCCTTCGAACATCTGAAGCTACGACTAAGTTCCCCTCCTATTTTAACATTCCCTCAGACAGAAGGTGAGTTCATATTAGACACGGATGCCAGCCAAAGTGGAATAGGTGCCGTTCTCAGTGAAATTCAAGATAATAACGAAAAGGTCTTGGAATATTACTCTAAAACACTAAATAGAGCGGAACGGAATTACTGTGTAACTCGCAAAGAGCTTCTAGCCGTGGTGAGAGCAACAGCCCACTTTCATCATTATCAATTCGGTAGGCCGTTCAGAATCCGAACTGACCATGCATCGCTTCGTTGGCTTCTGAATTTTAAGGAGGCTGATGGCCAGGTAGCAAGGTGCCTAGAGAGGTTACAGCAATATGACCTGCTCATAGAACATCGAGCGATGGTTTTGGCCCACTTTACAAAGGGACGTCGAATTATGGTGTGCTAAATGTCAATTATGCCATACCATAACAGGCGCCCTCAGGAAAACACGCGGAGAACTACAGACCTTTAACGTAGGGGCTCCATTCGAACGAGTTGCAGTCGATGTTCTAGGCCCTCTACCGAAAACCGAGAAAGGGAATAAATACGCGGTAGTTGTTATGGATTACTTCACGAAATGGCCAGAAGTCTTCGCAACCCCAGATCAGAGAGCAGAAACTGTGGCAGAAGGTTTAATAGAGAACGTGTTCTCTAGGTTCGGAATGCCTTTTCAGCTCCACTCTGATCAGGGAAGAAACTTCGAGGCAGAAGTATTTCAAATCATATTAAAGCGCTTCGGCATAGAAAAGACTCGGACAACTGCCTTACATCCTCAATCCGATGGTATGGTTGAGAGGTTTAATCGCACCCTTCTTGACTATTTAGCTAAATTTGTCGACAATATCCAAACGAATTGGGACCAATACCTTCCTCTAGCCTTGTTAGCCTATCGCTCTTCTATACACGAGAGTACTAAATTTACTCCTGCGCAACTCAACTTCGGTCGGGAGCTAAGACTTCCACTTGACATCCCTTATGGCCATGTACACAATGACTCTGTTGGGACCCCAGCAGAATACGTCGACAAGTTAATCCAAACCCTCGAAAGAATTCACTCCGTAACTACAAGAAACTTAACCTTGTCTTCCTGTTATATGAAAACGCAATATGACCTCAGAGCAGACGTTCGCAGAGAAGGAAAAAGTTTGGATTTACAACCCGATACGTCGTAAAGGCAAAAGCCCCAAACTGCAAAGGGATTGGGAAGGCCCAGGTACTGAACTATCTCCGTTGAACGACGTATTGTATAGGGTTGAGTTCCCGGGGGCAGGACAAAGAGTGGACTTCACGTAGATCGGTTAGCTAACTTTCACTCCGAGGATAATTCCGGTGGCAACACCTTCCATGCAGATACCGTACTTACCAGTAACAATAATTTAGACATTAGTTATCTCGCCCCCTGGGCCAAATATTCGAAAGAAGTCATCTTGAAAATTCTCATTAAAAACGCACAGGGTATAGTCGAACCAATTACTCCCCCATATAAAATCTCACGAACAGGCTTCGGTTTCACACCCGAAGATATACAGACGTAACAAGTAACTACTCTTAATTGGTTGGACTCCTGATCCGGAGCGAACTAAAGGAACTTAAAAAAAAAAACATAGAGGGAAACAGCAGTAAGAGCAACTTCTCGTGTCGATAAACTGGAGGCAATGTAAGCACGCTGTCCCCCTGGAATTTCCACTGACCATACGCCCATTTACAAATGGTAGCAACCCGTACCAATCAGACTGCAGCATAATTAAATGGTCGGAAGAGCCTTCAACTCGGAAGCCTGATTGATTCATGCTCTAGTGAAATATGAACTACTAGACGAAAGTTCTCTCTGTGTAGCTAGCGGGATACACGATCCCGAGGATACGTCAGGCAGAACTGATGAACCAAGACAGCTTATCAGCGTGGTGAACAGAATGTTAATTCTGAGCCAAGCCAATTAAAGTTAATGACGATGATTCCTAATCTAACAAAAAGAAAAAAAATCCACTGACCAGTCGCCCATTCAAAAATGGTAGAAACTCGTATCAAGCAGACTTCAGCATAATTAAATGGTTGGAAGAGCCTTCAACTCGGAAGCCAGATTGATTCATGATCTTTAGTGAAATATGAACTACTAGACGAAAGTTCTCTCTATGTAGCTAGCGGGATACACAACCCCGAGGATACGTCAGCCAGAAATGATGAATCAAGACAGCTTATCAGCGTGGTGAACAGAATGTTAATTCTGAGCCAAGCCAATTAAAGCTGATGACGACGATTTCTAATCTAAAAAAGAAAAAAAACAAAAAAAAACAAAAAAAATGATATATGGCCAGATTACGGTATCCTAGTTCCCAGCTTGGAACAGTAAACTTGGTCTATTCCAGTCTTGACCTAGGAATGTAGACAGCCTGTTAAGGACCACCTAGTTTTAAGCCAGAAAAGTTCCAAAGCTGTTAGACCCAATCTAAACAGGTTAATGTAAATGTTCCCCCAGACACTTTAGGTTTCTTTAGGTTTCTTCGTCCACTTAGGACCACTGCGCCATCTTATTAAAGTAGAAAGCCGTGCGGAAAATAATTAGAATGAAATGAGTAATTAGGATCACTACACCAGTTGATTAATGGTTAAAAAATAAAAAAATAATAATAAAATAGAAGGAGTAAAGATAAAGACAAATAGGCCTAGAATACGAGTCTGCTGAGGCACCTTCTCTGCACCCCCCCCCCCCTTCTTAATTACAGACATTATTTTCCCAGATTGGTGGAGCGCCCTCCGGTGATACAGAGCTGTCGAGAGCGTCTGTTAATCCCGGGAGAGTAGAGGCCATCCCCATCACCAAAACCCTAACTATAAAGCAAATAATAGGATGACAAGAATCTGAACCTCAGTGACGATAAATAGTTAGAGAGCCATATTAACCTCTTCTTTAGCAGGTAACTGGCACAGCTGGCAGATGAAATCCTTCTCGGTAAAGGTAGTAGCGAACCTCAAGACGGTTGACCCTATTGAGACGCAGGCACCAACCCACCTCACCTGGATACTCGGATGGAATAAGTTTAATCCATTTTTTTTTCCTTCTTATAAAAAGTTAAGATGCGGCTCTCAAGATTTCTTTCCTTCCAGGTGCTCGGTTGGAACTTCGAGTCTGCAGAAGGGGGCAATGTTGCAAAAAAAAAAATCTTTAGATTTTCTCCCCCGCAATGAAGAAAAAGAAGCCTGCTTAAGCCTCAGGTGTATGCAATGACGCTGATGAGGAAAGCGAAGCAGTGGATCTGAGCGGGGAACCACAAAAACCTAAGAGATGGCGCAGCTTCCCCCTAATGCGGCGAATTCCGGCCACAATAGAGCTGGCAATAAAAGCCGAACAAGAAGAAGGGAGGCCCGAGACAAAGAGAAGAAGAGTCAAATCGATTTTTAGATAGAATTGAAGCGAGAGCAATCTGAAAATTATTGTCTTAAAGTTTTATAAATTTTGTTTGAGTTACTATTATAAAGTTATTAAAAGTAATCCGCTGAATAAAAAGAAGATACAATCTACCAAGGTGTTAACTATTTCCAGTGCCCTAGTATCCCGAAGCATTACAGGAATTTAGTCCCGCAACGGGACAGTCTGTCCAACGACACAGAGGAATCCCGCTTGTCGAATGAAGCGTTGAATACTTGAGATAAGTACAACTTTCATTTGCAATTTTACCTTTATTTACAATTATTTTATAAAATCGTATATTCGCTCCTTTGATTTATTAAGTATTTTTTTTTTATTTAATTTGCAATATTGCGCTTTTCGAACAGGTGCGGAAGACTTAAAATAAGTACCACCGAAATCCATCATCATTCACTATTGTTTTGTGAGATCCTATATCTATTTGTTTATCTTATGAGCTACTTTTTTCTATTGCACTTGCGAAAATTCCAATTGTACTGACCCACTGAATGGAAACACTAGAATCCTCTGCGAACATTGCTCATCACAATATAACGAGTACATATTCCGAGACACAATCAACAAACAAACTACCACTCACAAAGTGATTGATTGTCCAGATAACCAGTAGTGTCCAGTAGAAACTTTACACTTCTTCTCAGAATTTTATGAGATCTTACGTCTATTACGCACTCGTTCTCCACGCACAGTGCTCATCACCATATAAGAAGTACATATTCCGAGACACAATCAAAAATCACATTGAAATTTTTAAAGTGATTATTGTCCAGATAACTAGCAGTGTCCAGTAGAAACTTTACACTACTTTTCAGAGTTTTGTAAGAGCTTACGTCCATACGTACATACTCCGAGACACAATCAACAATCAAATTACCACCCGCAAAGTGATTGATTGTCCAGATAACCAGAAGTGTCTAGCAGAAACCTTGCATTTGTTTTCAGAATCCAATAAGATTGTACGTCCATTCCAAGTTCCTGCTCTGCGAACTGCACTCAGTACAACACTATAAACACAGCTTTTGAGAAACTGTCAACAATCGAATCTAAATTTACAAAGTGGTTATTGTCCAGATAACTAGCAGTGTCCAGTAGAAACTTCGCACTTCTTTTCAGAATTTTGTAAGATCTTACATCTATTACGCACTCGTTCTCCACGCACGGTGCTCATCACCATATAACACCATATAACAAGTACATAATCCGAGACACAATCAACAATCAAATTGAAATTTGCAAAGTGATTATTGTCCAGATAACCAGCAGTGTCCAGTAGAAACTTTACACTTCTTTTCAGAGTTTTGTAAGAGCTTACGTCCATACGTACATACTCCGAGACACAATCAACAATCAAATTACCACTCGCAAAGTGATTGATTGTCCAGATAACCAGCAGAATCCAATAAGATTATTCGTCTATTCCAGGTTTCTTCCCTGCGAACTGCACTCAGTACATCGCTATAAACACCGCTTTCGAGAAGCCGTCAACAATCGATTCGAAATTTACAAAGCGAGTGATCTTCCAGTGGGAAGTTTACACTTGTTTTCAGAATCCTTAAGGACTCTACGTTAATTACTCTTGAAACGAGTGACCGTGTTGCTTTTTCGGTTAGGCCTTTCCTTCCAGGGAACATCGATGCATGTCCACGCACCTGTAATCTAAGATACGTAACGACACGCCAATCGTCACGTATTCACACGTTCACGTACCTCCAATGTTCGGCTATAAAGTGCATAACCTGAAGGTGGATCAATTCTAATCACGTCCATCTGTAAACTTTGAAAACAAATCAAATTAGGTTTAGTGATATTCAAACCATCAACTTCCACTCGAAGAAATCGTAATGGAGTTTCGCTTTTATAGCCGTGTTTAGGAACCGTTCATGAGGGATCTCGACATACAACCTGACTACTTCATACAGGCTATCGAGAAAAGATCCCCCGAGCTCGTCTTCCTAGGAAGTTGTCCACAGCTGTAGCTACTCCAGCGTTGCGTCAGAAGTCAGCAGGCTTTAGTTATAATAACCAATTAGCCGTGAACCTATATGCATTAAAACTGCGGTACACCCAGAGGTACTCCGAGGTAATCACACACTTAATTTGGCTCTAAAGAAACCTCGACTAACTCAAGGGTACCACGGAAATAAACAATCTTTGAGTGCGAACGACTCATTATCAGCTGATATACGAGTTCCACTGTCAGTGGAACAGAAGACTTCGCATTAATTTGACGAAGGATTCTTTCGTCCAATTCCAGACCTTTTCCGTCTCACTTCTTATTTGCTAGCTGAGATTCGTTTACGCTTTGAAAGTAAGAACAGCTTTGGGTTTTGGTTGTGTTCTAACCAGAGTAGTATCAGCGAAACAGAAGCGAAAGGTGAAAGCTTTTGTTCCATCTTGAGCGCGCGAAGCTTTTAGTGGGGACTCATATAGGAATTCACCCCGTTTACTGTGAAGCACTGTCCGAATTACTGGAGTCGTGTTTCTCACCAGACTTCAGCGTAACGAAGAAACTTACGAGTGCGATCGATTCGACTAGTGATGAACAGGTGGAGCGCATGGTGATTCAAATCCTCAAAATCTTCACCTTATTGTTCGACCAACGAAATTAAAGCAAAACCGTATTTTCAATTAAAGTTGCTCCCTCGTTACCGCTCGGCCGAGGCAATTTAATTCTTCGAATTGAAATTGTATGAAATACATTTTTGTCTTACATTTGGTGCCAAGTGTGGGGTTTTAGAAAATATTCCCATAGATATTTTCCCACGTAATATTTGTTTCCTCTTTCAGCGAACTTTGGTAAAACTTGTTCTTTTTATTTACTTATAAAGACAAATTTAAATATTTCTATTTCTTAATTACTACATATACATTAAATCAAATGAATATTTTCTTTTCCTTTATTTTGTAGTTAATAAGAATAACACTTTTAATCCATTTACATACATAAAACCACATATGTTTGCTCTTTTATTTTCGTAAGCCCTTTTAATTACCAATAAGTTCTCCTTGTTTCCTGTAACTTTTATTATTCAAGATTTTTCCTTTAACTCCTATTTCAGGTCTTTCTCTTTGCATAAAAATCATTTTATTTTTTTTTACTTTTTCTTTCCTATGTTCACGCAATTATTTTAGGTACTCCACTGTGTATTTAATTTTAATTAATTCTAACACCGATCATTTGAATCGTGACAAATAGATTTTTGAAGTCCCCATTACCCAATACATGATTTATTCGTGAATTATTTGATTTCGTTTGATTTTTTTGCAACTGCTTTAGTCAAAGTCTCGTAAAACTTTAATGTCTTCAATATCACAATGAACCGGAAATGTTCTAAGGGCAGCGACATACGATTAGGGTTTTCCCGTCCGGCTGGCCGTCTACGGATTTTACCGCCGCCGTGATTACACGACATACGAGACGGTTATTCTCGATTATTTTGTGGGTACAAGTCAGTGAAGTCAGTTCAGTAATTTTTAGGGGTGTTATAAAATATGGAAAACATTAGTGATATTAAAGTTGTAATTATTTCACTTTTAATTGACGATTAAGAAGATAGGGCAAAGCCGAACAAAATTGGAAATTTTTCGTATGTCTTAGACCGAAGCAGGTAATGTAATATACTTTCGTCTTTTGCATGAATGGGTGCAAAGAACTTGGCTATGCATTACCGTAGTGCGACTGAGACAACGAGTTAATCACAAATGTCGCGAGAACGTAGGATTTCCAGAATGATAAATTCTTCTTGAATACCTTCAAAATCCTTTAAAGCTATTCATAATAATGTACATCCAGGTCACACTACCTCCCATTTTTAAGAAAAAGATAAATTTCGCTTTGGCCCAGATGCTGAAAGGAGATGCAAAATTCCACTCAAATAAAATTTTCATTTTTCCCGAAAATATCAGAATCCAGCAAGAATTTCTCCCGCTTAATTTCTTCACAGCAAAACGAATGTAAACAGAAGCACGTGCTGCTCAATTTGCATAGAAATTACACTAACAAACATTGGTCATGCTATAAAAAACATTAGCCGATTCTCTCAATTTTTCAGCAAATACCGGTTTTCACAAAAACGCGGGGACATTTTATGAGAGTAAAACGTGAAAACTACGCGCCTTCTCATTTATTTATGAAAATGAAATATTTGCCATTCTATTTCGTTGCATGGTATTTGCGCATTCACATTTTTTTTTATTCATAAAAGTTTCAAAGAGAGTTTGATTTTTTTTTCATTTTCTTTGCTTTCTTTTTCCTTTTCTTGCCGTGTGGATTTTAAATGTAAAACAATCGGAAAATTCTTCTGTGTCCTATCTTGTGATTAAGTTAACTTTGCTACTGTACTACACTAAATTTCAACAAACTTTCCGGGAAAAACCGAAACGTATGCCACGTCACATTGCACTCAATGAGTTTAGAATTTCATTCGGCAGCAAACCGTATATATCAGCCGTCTTCAAACCGTGGCCAGCCACGATTGCTTTCAGGTTTTGAAGTCGGTTCGGTTTTAACCTGATCGTATGTCGCTGCCAAGTCAATCACTTGGGATTCATTTGGCACGGAAAAAATCGTACGGAAAAACCTAATCGTATGTCGCTACCCTAAGTGCGGCTGGTCGCAGGAGCTATGCCCACCATTCTAGCCTAACCTAACCTAATGTCTTCAAAGAATTTAGAGCTTTTATCTATCTCGACATAAAACTTACTTGTTTTGGAATTGTATACAAACCAAAGAGTCTTAATCTGCGACTTAAATTTTTGACCGTATAACTTATTTTGGAACTATAGTTCTTTCACTAGGACGACAATCTAATGATTTTGATCTCTTATCAATTCTGTTCTCTGCTCCGGTAGAAGTTCGGTTTCATATTTTGCCTAACCTCTGAGAACGAAATTTCTATAAGCATCAATTCTCAAGCCGTAGCCGTGTCACTGTTCCATATACATGCAACTGGTTGCATTGTTGATAAACATAATTTTAATCTAAATCGCGTTCTGGATTGAACGGAAGGAATTTTTTCAAGGAAATAGTTCTCCAACCACGATACAATAACCAATATCAATTAGGCATATCGCTGATACTTTTCTCAACTAAACGTCACACATATTTCGTCGTTCGTCCGCATGAGTGATGACCGAAATAAATCAAATCTTGATAATGTGTCAATAACTTCAAGTTGATCAATATCCCTAAAGGAAAAGTGTCTCTATCAATCTGCAATTAACATGATTGGCCAATATTGACTTAAACTGGACATGCCTTGAGATTATGTTGAGACGTCCATTAGCAATATTGAAACATCAGAGGTGAATCCTCGCCTGACTTGGTAGACATTAATGAGCCGGAGACGAAAATAACAGAAACAAGACGGTACGAAAAATTCGGAACCCATTGCTGATGGTAAATAATTATTCTTTGCATCGCAACCTAACGACATCTGAACAATCTCTTCAAAAGTAAAGTGTAATCGTGATTTGTTGGTTTGCTTAGTTGGTTTGCTTGGTTGGCTGGTTCGTAGGAGTACTGTCCAATTTCTCGAAGCTGGGAATGTATTAATCAATTGTAAGATGGATAGGAACAAGATTCTCTGCTCTGAAACGTCTAATTATAATATGTACCTACATATACATATACTAGTATTTTATATACTCGTACATATATATTCCAGAATTACTGAACTGGGAGAGGTTTCAACAACTCCGATGGAAATTTGTATTTACATGAAGCTCATTAAAATGACAGAAAGTTGGGGGGGGGGGGGGGTGCCGTATGGTGTGGTGGGGTGGATGGTCTGTTCAAGTACTCCATATGGAAATAGCCCAGAGCTATTGACGAAGCCTTCTGAAATGGAATACATTGTTAGGTTCGTGGTCATGCTCATAAATCATGGATTCTGTTTTTTCCCAATTTCTTCGGGTCTCAGTAATTGATATTGATAAAAGAATAATCGTATAACTTAATCATAATTTATTTAAGTATATCTCAAACTATGTACTGTAATTGAAGAATAACCTCTAGCTAAATGGTTAAAGAGGGGAAAAAACGACAGGGGAATTGATTAATTAAACATGAGAATGGTCACAAAAGTATTTCTAAAATGAAAAGAAAAATGAATCTGGTCTGTCAGTTCTCCTCAATTGTTTTGTGTTTTGTTTTTTATACTCAAAGCATTCACCCACGGTGTTATCCTCCTGTGATATTATTTGGGGATGTATATCATTTCATGTTTTTGAATTCTTGACAAAATGTGATTTGGCAAAATTGAGGAAATTGTTTTGCTTTCATGAAACGATTTATTTTTATGGGCGCCAATAACGACAATTTGGCGCGCACGTAATTGTTCTGTAATGATCCACATATTTTCTGCTATGAAACGCTTACCTATATAAACGGGATTAGAAGTGACTATCGTCGGCTATATGTAGTATCATCCGGTCACCAGTTTATTATGTAGCAGATATATAAAAGTATGTCATAAAAAACTATGACATTATCTTTACCCAATTCTGCTTTACGATGGTTTATAAGCTTATGATTGCCATTCTCTTCTAGAGTGTATCTATTTCTTCTCCCTCTTCTCTAGATCTATCTCCCTGACTCTTCTCAGTTATTGCCCAGCGCTATTTCGTACCCTTATCAAGTGGCTTATTTCTTTTTATCGCTCACGAAGGAGATTTTTTTTATATTGTTGGTGAAGGAAATTCAACATAACAACTTAAGTAATGTCTCGTTCATTTTGTTTCTTTTTTTGGTGCGGCAGGGGGTGGGAAGCACGAAGGATGTTATGCTATTACAAGAAAACTTAGTGATGTATTCTCGAATTGCTTACAGAAAGAATTATTTTAGCAATTATTTAAACGATATTTACCTACATATGAATGTGTTTTTTCTTATACATATAGGTACAATTACAGCTGATTAATTTTAAGAATATTTTCAGAGTTCCGATGAATTGTCACTGTTATTCAGTATACTATTATCACAGGTTGGTTAATGCGTTACTTAAATATGGTTTAACGTGTCCGCACTATTCAGTAATTTATTATCTTTAGTTTGAAAAAAATTATTAAGAAAAGTGTTAAAAGTCTTGCGTAAAAATACAGCAAATTATTCACTTGACACCTAGCGATTTCTTATTCCTAGATGGAATGGAAAAGATAAATTCTGGATACAGACGATCGGTTCAAAATCGGTAAACTTCATTCAATTTCGGTAAAAGTATTCCACTGGATTTGAAAAGAATGTATTGTTACGAGCGTGGCCTAGTTCGTTATTTAAAACACAATATTTCAGCTATAATTCAAAAGTTCTTTCTTTATTTAACTTTACTGTTTACTCTCACAAATTCGCAAATAATTATCAAATCAACTCTTCATTTATCGCTAGTACTGTACTTCTAATTATCGCAATCCAAATAGTTTACTTCGTTCAGTTCTCACTGTCTTCGCTGTCTGAAATAATACTGGCCTCCTGGATGTGAGCAGCGCCGTATTTATACTCTACGAATTATCCTAGAACCTTCCTGAATATTCCATTCTCCAAACCCAGTTTACTAGGATGTCACTTACCTAAAGTTGTTTCCATTTCCAATAGATGTCGCTTGTATCACTTTGTGGCGCGTAACAGTATTTTTAACACTCATTTTGGAAAATTGAATTTTGGTTCCAGCCTAGGTACAGCAGCGATTTGTGTAGGTTATATGGTTTATTTTTATTGAATTACTTTTCATTTACTGAATAAATTTTTATTTAATTTAAATAAAACGAAAAAAAGGAATTTAATTTTTTGTTTTTTGTTTTTCAATTTTATATCCCCCGAATATGTGTTTGGTTCATATCAATTTAATATCGCTTTGAATATGTTCCTATGGATGCTCTTCTACATCAATTTTATATCCTTTAGAATATGGTCTATAGAATACACACTATTACAACCGATCATCACACGATCATTTTAGACCGACATCCGAATATTTAGCTTAGTAGGGCGGACATGAGTCTAACAAAAAGCATATGCAAAGAATATGTATTTTAATATCAATTCGTGTAGTCACAGAGCATGTTCTCATATCCTGGGGACCATGTCGAGAGATGGTCAGCCCCTGTTTTGTGTTATCTGGGTTTTTTTTATTTGGCGTATATTATATAAATAGCTTTCGTCTGAAAGAAAGGACAATCTTCCAGTCCTTGTTCCTTCGCAAGGTGCATTTTTTTTGTTGCAAATCTTTTTTCATGTCCTCCTTGAACAAAACGTGTCCTGAACATTTCCTAGAAACTGGAGTGAAATAACGGACTTGGTGATAGTGTTTTCATGGCGGAATTTTGATAATTTGAAGCAAAGTATTCTTGATCCCAGACGCAAGTTTAAAAATAGAAATTTACTGTTTTCAATATTTTTATCAATTTAGAGTCAAATGAAATTATTTGTTATGAAATCAAGAGTATCCAATTATAATGATATTTTTACCTCCATTTTTTTTATAGGTTTTACATATTTAAGCCAAGCTAAGGGCATATCAGCATGACAAGAAAGATGTAGAGGAATGATTAGGGTTATTAGGTGAGTAGCAAAAATACTGATGTATGTCTCTCACATTCTAACCCGGAGGAGAGACAGAAGATGTTCGACTTCACATTGCTCAGGATAAGAAAGCATCAAGGAATGTTTCTGTAAGGCCGAATC
>CAWVNZ010002199.1:0-62811 GCA_963930735.1 Dioctria linearis
GTCGAAAATTTTAATTACGCCAGGGATTGCCTTTTCTATAGTAAATTATTCAAAAAATAATTTTTTACTGTCGCAAATTTTAAGTGCGCCAGGTATTGCCTTTTCTATAGTAAATTATTCAAAAAATAATTTTTTACTGTCGCAAATTTTAATTGCGCCAGGGATTGCCTTTTCTATAGTAAATTATTCAAAAAATAATTTTCAACTGTCGCAAATTTTAATTACGCCAGGGATTGCCTTTTCTATAGTAAATTATTCAAAAAATAATTTTTTACTATCGCAAGTTTTAATTGCGCCAGGGATTGCCTTTTCTACAGTAAATTATTCAAAAAAAATTTTTCTACTGTCGCAAATTTTAATTACGCCAGGGATTGCCTTTTATATAGTAAATTTTTCAAAAATTAATTTTATACTGTCGCAAATTTTAAATACGCCAGGGATTGCCTTTTCTATAGTAAATTATTCAAAAAATAATTTTCTACTGTCGCAAATTTTAATTACGCCAGGGATTGCCTTTTCTATAGTAAATTATTCAAAAAAATAATTTTTTACTGTCGCAAGTTTTAATTACGCCAGGGATTGCCTTTTCTATAGTAAATTTTTCAAAAAATAATTTTTTGCTGTCGCAAATTTTAGATATCCCAGGGATAGACTTTTCTATAGTAAATTATTCAAAAAATAATTTTTTACTGTCGCAAATTTTAAGTGCGCCAGGGATTGCCTTTTCTATAGTAAACTTTTCAAAAAATAATTTTCTACTGTCGCAAATTTTAATTGCGCCAGGGATTGCCTTTTCTATAGTAAATTATTCAAGAAATAATTTTTTACTGTCGCAAATTTTAATTGCGCCAGGGATTGCCTTTTCTATAGTAAATTATTCATAAAATAATTTTCTAC
This sequence comes from Dioctria linearis, assembly GCA_963930735.1. Lineage (NCBI taxonomy): Eukaryota > Metazoa > Arthropoda > Insecta > Diptera > Asilidae > Dioctria > Dioctria linearis. The sequence continues at coordinate 898 of CAWVNZ010002199.1, forward strand.
TGTCGCAAATTTTAATTACGCCAGGGATTGCCTTTTCTATAGTAAATTATTCAAAAAATAATTTTATACTGTCGCAAATTTTAATTGCGCCAGGGATTGCCTTTTCTATAGTAAATTATTCAAAAAATAATTTTTTACTGTCGCAAATTTTAAGTGCGCCAGGGATTGCCTATTCTATAGTAAATTATTCGAAAAATAATTTTATACTGTCGCAAATTTTAATTACGCCAGGGATTGCCTTTTCTATAGTAAATTTTGCAAAAAATAATTTTTTACTGTCGCAAATTTTAATTGCGCCAGGGATTGCCTTTTCTATAGTAAATTATTCAAAAAATAATTTTTTATTGTCGCAAATTTTAATTGCGCCAGGGATTGCCTTTTCTATAGTAAATTATTCAAAAAATAATTTTCTACTGTCGCAAATTTTAATTACGCCAGGGATTGCCTTTTCTATAGTAAATTATTCAAAAAATAATTTATTACTGTCGCAAATTTTAAGTGCGCCAGGGATTGCCTTTTCTATAGTAAATTATTCAAAAAATAATTTTTTACTGTCGCAAATTTTAATTGCGCCAGGGATTGCCTTTTCTATAGTAAATTTTTCAAAAAATAATTTTCTACTGTCGCAAATTTTAATTACGCCAGGGATTGCCTTTTCTATAGTAAATTTTGCAAAAAATAATTTTTTACTGTCGCAAATTTTAATTGCGCCAGGGATTGCCTTTTCTATAGTAAATTATTCAAAAAATAATTTTTTATTGTCGCAAATTTTAATTGCGCCAGGGATTGCCTTTTCTATAGTAAATTATTCAAAAAATAATTTTCTACTGTCGCAAATTATAATTACGCCAGGGATTGCCTTTTCTATAGTAAATTTTGCAAAAAATAATTTTTTGCTGTCGCAAATTTTAATTGCGCCAGGGATTGCCTTTTCTATAGTAAATTATTCAAAAAATAATTTTTTATTGTCGCAAATTTTAATTGCGCCAGGGATTGCCTTTTCTATAGTAAATTATTCAAAAAATAATTTTCTACTGTCGAAAATTTTAATTACGCCAGGGATTGCCTTTTCTATAGTAAATTATTCAAAAAATAATTTTTTACTGTCGCAAATTTTAAGTGCGCCAGGTATTGCCTTTTCTATAGTAAATTATTCAAAAAATAATTTTTTACTGTCGCAAATTTTAATTGCGCCAGGGATTGCCTTTTCTATAGTAAATTATTCAAAAAATAATTTTCAACTGTCGCAAATTTTAATTACGCCAGGGATTGCCTTTTCTATAGTAAATTATTCAAAAAATAATTTTTTACTATCGCAAGTTTTAATTGCGCCAGGGATTGCCTTTTCTACAGTAAATTATTCAAAAAAAATTTTTCTACTGTCGCAAATTTTAATTATGCCAGGGATTGCCTTTTATATAGTAAATTTTTCAAAAATTAATTTTATACTGTCGCAAATTTTGAATACGCCAGGGATTGCCTTTTCTATAGTAAATTATTCAAAAAATAATTTTCTACTGTCGCAAATTTTAATTACGCCAGGGATTGCCTTTTCTATAGTAAATTATTCAAAAAAATAATTTTTTACTGTCGCAAGTTTTAATTACGCCAGGGATTGCCTTTTCTATAGTAAATTTTTCAAAAAATAATTTTTTGCTGTCGCAAATTTTAGATATCCCAGGGATAGACTTTTCTATAGTAAATTATTCAAAAAATAATTTTTTACTGTCGCAAATTTTAAGTGCGCCAGGGATTGCCTTTTCTATAGTAAACTTTTCAAAAAATAATTTTCTACTGTCGCAAATTTTAATTGCGCCAGGGATTGCCTTTCCTATAGTAAATTATTCATAAAATAATTTTCTACTGTCGCAAATTTTAATTACGCCAGGGATTGCCTTTTCTATAGTAAATTATTCAAAAAATAATTTTATACTGTCGCAAATTTTAATTGCGCCAGGGATTGCCTTTTCTATAGTAAATTATTCAAAAAATAATTTTTTACTGTCGCAAATTTTAAGTGCGTCAGGGATTGCCTATTCTATAGTAAATTATTCGAAAAATAATTTTATACTGTCGCAAATTTTAATTACGCCAGGGATTGCCTTTTCTATAGTAAATTTTGCAAAAAATAATTTTTTACTGTCGCAAATTTTAATTGCGCCAGGGATTGCCTTTTCTATAGTAAATTATTCAAAAAATAATTTTTTATTGTCGCAAATTTTAATTGCGCCAGGGATTGCCTTTTCTATAGTAAATTATTCAAAAAATAATTTTCTACTGTCGCAAATTTTAATTACGCCAGGGATTGCCTTTTCTATAGTAAATTATTCAAAAAATAATTTTTTACTGTCGCAAATTTTAAGTGCGCCAGGGATTGCCTTTTCTATAGTAAATTATTCAAAAAATAATTTTTTACTGTCGCAAATTTTAATTGCGCCAGGGATTGCCTTTTCTATAGAAAATTATTCAAAAAATAATTTTCAACTGTCGCAAATTTTAATTACGCCAGGGATTGCCTTTTCTATAGTAAATTATTCAAAAAATAATTTTCAACTGTCGCAAATTTTAATTACGCCAGGGATTGCCTTTTCTATAGTAAATTATTCAAAAAATAATTTTTTACTATCGCAAGTTTTAATTGCGCCAGGGAATGCCTTTTCTACAGTAAATTATTCAAAAAAACATGTTCTACTGTCGCAAATTTTAATTACGCCAGGGATTGCCTTTTATATAGTAAATTTTTCAAAAATTAATTTTATACTGTCGCAAATTTTAAATACGCCAGGGATTGCCTTTTCTATAGTAAATTATTCAAAAAATAATTTTCTACTGTCGCAAATTTTAATTACGCCAGGGATTGCCTTTTCTATAGTAAATTATTCAAAAAATAATTTTTTACTGTCGCAAGTTTTAATTACGCCAGGGATTGCCTTTTCTATAGTAAATTTTTCAAAAAATTATTTTTTACTGTCGCAAATTTAAAATATCCCAGGGATTGCCTTTTCTATAGTAAATTATTCAAAAAATAATTTTTTACTGTCGCAAATTTTAAGTGCGCCAGGGATTGCCTTTTCTATAGTAAACTTTTCAAAAAATAATTTTCTACTGTCGCAAATTTTAATTGCGCCAGGGATTGCCGTTTCTATAGTAAATTATTCAAAAAATAATTTTTTACTGTCGCAAATTTTAATTGCGCCAGGGATTGCCTTTTCTATAGTAAATTATTCAAAAAATAATTTTTTACTGTAGCAAATTTTAAGTGCGCCAGGGATTGCCTTTTCTATAGTAAATTATTCAAAAAATAATTTTTTACTGTCGCAAATTTTAAATACGCATGGGATTGCCTTTTCTATAGTAAATTATTCAAAAAATAATTTTCTGCTGTCGCAAATTTTAATTACGCCAGGTATTGCCTTTTCTATAGTAAATTATTCAAAAAATAATTTTCAACTGTCGCAAATTTTAATTACGCCAGGGATTGCCTTTTCTATAGTAAATTATTCAAAAAATAATTTTCTACTGTCGCAAATTTTAATTGCGCTAGGGATTGCCTTTTCTATAGTAAATTATTCAAAAAATAATTTTCTACTGTCGCAAATTTTAATTGCGCCAGGGATTGCCTTTTCTATAGTTAACTTTTCAAAAAATAATTTTCTACTGTCGCAAATTTTAATTGCGCCAGGGATTGCCTTTTCTATAGTAAATTTCTCATAAAATAATTTTTTACTGTCGCAAATTTTAATTGCGCCAGGGATTGCCTTTCTATAGTAAATTATTCAAAAAATAATTTTATACTGTCGCAAATTTTAATTGCGCCAGGGATTGCCTTTTCTATAGTAAATTATTCAAAAAATAATTTTTTACTGTCGCAAATTTTAAGTGCGCCAGGGATTGCCTTTTCTATAGTAAATTATTCAAAAAATAATTTTTTATTGTCGCAAATTTTAATTGCGCCAGGGATTGCCTTTTCTACAGTAAATTTTTCAAAAAATAATTTTTTACTGTCGCAAATTTAAATTGCGCCAGGGATTGCCTTTAATATAGTAAATGATTCAAAAAATAATTTTCTACTGTCGCAAATTTTAATTACGCCAGGGATTGCCTTTTCTATAGTAAATTATTCAAAAAATAATTTTATACTGTCGCAAATTTTAATTGCGCCAGGGATTGCCTTTTCTATAGTAAATTATTCAAAAAATAATTTTCTACTGTCGCAAATTTTAATTACGCCAGGGATTGCCTTTTCTATAGTAAATTATTCAAAAAATAATTTTTTACTGTCGCAAGTTTTAATTACGCCAGGGATTGCCTTTTCTATAGTAAATTTTTCAAAAAATAATTTTTTACTGTCGCAAATTTTAATTATCCCAGGGATTGCCTTTTCTATAGTAAATTATTCAAAAAATAATTTTTTACTGTCGCAAATTTTAAGTGCGCCAGGGATTGCCTTTTCTATAGTAAACTTTTCAAGAAATAATTTTCTACTGTCGCAAATTTTAATTACGCCAGGGATTGCCTTTTCTATAGTAAATTATTCAAAAAATAATTTTTTACTGTCGCAAATTTTAATTGCGCCAGGGATTGCCTTTTTTATAGTAAATTATTCAAAAAATAATTTTCTACTGTCGCAAATTTTAATTACGCCAGGGATTGCCTTTTCTATAGTAAATTATTCAAAAAATAATTTTATACTCTCGCAAATTTTAATTGCGCCAGGGATTGCCTTTTCTATAGTAAATTATTCAAAAAATAATTTTTTACTGTCGCAAATTTTAAGTGCGCCAGGGATTGCCTTTTCTATAGTAAATTATTCAAAAAATAATTTTTTACTGTCGCAAATTTTAAATACGCCAGGGATTGCCTTTTCTATAGTAAATTATTCAAAAAATAATTTTCTACTGTCGCAAATTTTAATTACGCCAGGGATTGCCTTTTCTATAGTAAATTATTCAAAAAATAATTTTCAACTGTCGCAAATTTTAATTACGCCAGGGATTGCCTTTTCTATAGAAAATTATTCAAAAAATAATTTTCTACTGTATCAAATTTTAAGTGCGCCAGGGATTGCCTTTTCTATAGTAAATTAATCAAAAAATAATTTTCTACTGTCGCAAATTTTAATTGCGCCAGGGGTTGCCTTTTCTATAGTAAACTTTTCAAAAAATAATTTTCTCTTGTCGCAAATTTTACTTGCGCCCGGGATTGCCTTTTCTATAGTAAATTTCTCAGAAAATAATTTTTTACTGTCGCAAATTTTAATTGCGCCAGGGATTGCCTTTTCTATAGTAAATTATTCAAAAAATAATTTTATACTGTCGCAAATTTTAATTGCGCCAGGGACTGCCTTTTCTATAGTAAATTATTCAAAAAATAATTTTTTACTCTCGCAAATTTTAAGTGCGCCAGGGATTGCCTTTTCTATAGTAAATTATTAAAAAAATAATTTTTTACTGTCGCAAATTTTAATTGCGCCAGGGATTGCCTTTTCTACAGTAAATTTTTCAAAAAATAATTTTTTAATGTCGCAAATTTTAATTGCGCCAGGGATTGCCTTTTCTACAGTAAATTTTTCAAAAAATAATTTTTTACTGTCGCAAATTTTAATTGCGCCAGGGATTGCCTTTTCTATAGTAAATTATTCAAAAAATAATTTTCTACTGTCGAAAATTTTAATTTCGCCAGGGATTGCCTTTTCTATAGTAAATTTCTCACAAAATAATTTTTTACCGTCGCAAATTTTAATTGCGCCAGGGATTGCCTTTTCTATAGTAAATTATTCAAAAAATTATTTTATACTGTCGCAAATTTTAATTGCGCCAGAGATTGCCTTTTCTATTGTAAACTTTTCAAAAAATAATTTTCTACTGTCGCAAATTTTAATTGCGCCAGGGATTGCCTTTTCTATAGTAAATTTCTCACAAAATAATTTTTTACTGTTGCAAATTTTAATTGCGCCAGGGATTGCCTTTTCTATAGTAAATTATTCAAAAAATAATTTTCTACTGTCGCAAATTTTAAATATCCCAGGGATTGCCTTTTCTATAGTAAACTTTTCAAAAAATAATTTTCTACTGTCGCAAATTTTAATTACGCCAGGGATTGCCTTTTCTATAGTAAATTTTGCAAAAAATTATTTTTTTAATATCGCAAATTTTAATTGCGCCAGGGATTGCCTTTCTATAGTAAATTTTGCAAAAAATAATTTTTTGCTGTCGCAAATTTTAATTGCGCCAGGGATTGCCTTTTCTATAGTAAATTATTCAAAAAATAATTTTCTACTGTCGCAAATTTTAATTACGCCAGGGATTGCCTTTTCTATAGTAAATTATTCAAAAAATAATTTTATACTGTCGCAAATTTTAATTACGCCAGGGATTGCCTTTTCTATAGTAAATTATTCAAAAAATAATTTTTTACTGTCGCAAATTTTAATTGCGCCAGGGATTGCCTTTTCTATAGTAAACTTTTCAAAAAATAATTTTCTACTGTCGCAAATTTTAATTGCGCCAGGGATTGCCTTTTCTATAGTAAATTTCTCACAAAATAATTTGTTACTGTCGCAAATTTTAATTGCGCCAGGGATTGCCTTTTCTATTGTAAATTATTCAGCAAATAATTTTATACTGTCGCAAATTTTAATTACGCCAGGAATTGCCTTTTCTATAGTAAATTTTGCAAAAAATAATTTTTTACTGTCGCAAATTTTAATTGCGCCAGGGATTGCCTTTTCTATAGTAAATTATTCAAAAAATAATTTTCTATTGTCGCAAATTTTAATTGCGCCAGGGATTGCCTTTTCTACAGTAAATTTTTCAAAAAATTATTTTATACTGTCGAAAATTTTAATTACGCCAGGGATTGCCTTTTCTATAGTAAATTTTTCAAAAAATAATTTTTTACTGTCGCAAATTTTAATTGCGCCAGGGATTGCCTTTTCTATAGTAAACTTTTCAAAAAATAATTTTCTACTGTCGCAAATTTTAATTGCGCCAGGGATTGCCTTTTCTATAGTAAAGTTCTCACAAAATAATTTTTTACTGTCGCAAATTTTAAGTGCGCCAGGGATTGCCTTTTCTATAGTAAATTATTCAAAAAATAATTTTTTACTGTCGCAAATTTTAATTACGCCAGGGATTGCCTTTTCTATAGTAAATTATTCAAAAAATAATTTTCTACTGTCGCAAATTTTAATTGCGCCAGGGATTGCCTTTTCTATAGTAAATTTCTCACAAAATAATTTTTTACTGTCGCAAATTTTAATTGCGCCAGGGATTGCCTTTTCTATAGTAAATTATTCAAAAAATAATTTTCTACTGTCGCAAATTTTAAATATCCCAGGGATTGCCTTTTATATAGTAAATTATTCAAAAAATAATTTTCTACTGTCGCAAATTTTAATTACGCCAGGGATTGCCTTTTCTATAGTAAATTATTCAAAAAATAATTTTATGCTGTCGCAAATTTTAATTACGCCTTTTCTATAGTAAATTATTCAAAAAATAATTTTTTACTGTCGCAAATTTTAATTACTCCAGTAATTGCCTTTTCTATAGTAAATTATTCAAAATATAATTTTCTACTGTCGCAAATTTTAATTACGCCAAGGATTGCCTTTTCTATAGTAAATTATTCAAAAAATAATTTTATACTGTCGCAAATTTTAATTACGCCAGGGATTGCCTTTTCTATAGCAAATTATTCAAAAAATAATTTTCTACTGTCGCAAATTTTAATTGCGCCAGGGATTGCCTTTTCTACAGTAAATTGTTCAAAAAATAATTTTTTACTGTCGCAAATTTTAATTGCGCCAGGGATTGCCTTTTCTATAGTAAATTATTCAAAAAATAATTTTCTACTGTCGCAAATTTTAATTACGCCAGGGATTGCCTTTTCTATAGTAAATTTTGCAAAAAATAATTTTTTACTGTCGCAAATTTTAACTGCGCCAGGGATTGCCTTTTCTATAGTAAAGTATTCAAAAAATAATTTTTTACTGTCCCAAATTTTAATTACGCCAGGGATTGCCTTTTCTATAGTAAATTATTCAAAAAATAATTTTCTACTGTCGCAAATTTTAATTGCGCCAGGGATTGCCTTTTCTACAGTAAATTTTTCAAAAAATAATTTTTTACTGTCGCAAATTTTAATTGCGCCAGGGATTGCCTTTTCTATAGTAAATTATTCAAAAAATAATTTTCTACTGTCGCAAATTTTAATTACGCCAGGGATTGCTTTTCTATAGTAAATTTTGCAAAAAATAATTTTTTACTGTCGCAAATTTTAATTGCGCCAGGGATTGCCTTTTCTATAGTAAATTATTCAAAAAATAATTTTCTACTGTAGCAAATTTTAATTGCGCCAGGGATTGCCTTTTCTACAGTAAATTTTTCAAAAAATAATTTTTTACTGTCGGAAATTTTAATTGCGCCAGGGATTGCCTTTTCTATAGTAAATTATTCAAAGAATAATTTTTTACTGTCGCAAATTTTAATTACGCCAGGGATTGCCTTTTCTATAGTAAATTATTCAAAAAATAATTTTCCACTGTCGCAAATTTTAATTGCGCCAGGGATTGCCTTTTCTATAGTAAATTATTCAAAAAATAATTTTCTACTGTCGCAAATTTTAATTGCGCCAGGGATTGCCTTTTCTACAGTAAATTTTTCAAAAAATAATTTTTTACTGTCGCAAATTTTAATTGCGCCAGGGATTGCCTTTTCTATAGTAAATTATTCAAAAAATAATTTTCTACTGTCGCAAATTTTAATTACGCCAGGGATTGCCTTTTCTATAGTAAATTATTCAAAAAATAATTTTTTACTGTCACAAATTTTAATTGCGCCAGGGATTGCCTTTTCTATAGTAAACTTTTCAAAAAATAATTTTCTACTGTCGCAAATTTTAATTGCGCCAGGGATTGCCTTTTCTATAGTAAATTATTCAAAAAATAATTTTCTACTGTCGCAAATTTTAAATATCCCAGGGATTGCCTTTTCTATAGTAAATTATTCAAAAAATAATTTTCAACTGTCGCAAATTTTAATTACGCCAGGGATTGCCTTTTCTATAGTAAATTATTCAAAAAATAATTTTCTACTGTTGCAAGTTTTAATTACGCCAGGGATTGCCTTTTCTATAGTAAATTATTCAAAAAATAATTTTTTACAGTCGCAAATTTTAATTGCGCCAGGGATTGCCTTTTCTATAGTAAACTTTTCAAAAAATAATTTTCTACTGTCGCAAAATTTAATTGCGCCAGGGATTGCCTTTTCTATAGTAAATTTCTCACAAAATAATTTTTTACTGTCGCAAATTTTAAGTGCGCCAGGGATTGCCTTTTCTATAGTAAATTATTCAAAAAATAATTTTCTACTGTCGCAAATTTTAATTACGCCAGGGATTGCCTTTTCTATAGTAAATTATTCAAAAAATAATTTTTTACTGTCGCAAATTTTAATTGCGCCAGGGATTGCCTTTTCTATAGTAAATTATTCAAAAAATAATTTTATACTGTCGCAAATTTTAATTGCGCCAGGGATTGCCTTTTCTATAGTAAATTTCTCACAAAATAATTTTTTACTGTCGCAAATTTTAAGTGCGCCAGGGATTGCCTTTTCTATAGTAAATTATTCAAAAAATAATTTTCTACTGTCGCAAATTTTAATTACGCCAGGGATTGCCTTTTCTATAGTAAATTATTCAAAAAATAATTTTTTACTGTCGCAAATTTTAATTGCGCCAGGGATTGCCTTTTCTATAGTAAATTATTCAAAAAATAATTTTATACTGTCGCAAATTTTAATTGCGCCAGGGATTGCCTTTTCTATAGTAAATTTCTCACAAAATAATTTTTTACTGTCGCAAATTTTAATTACGCCAAGAATTGCCTTTTCTATAGTAAATTATTCAAAAAATAATTTTTTACTGTCGCAAATTTTAAGTGCGCCAAGTATTGCCTTTTCTATAGTAAAATATTCAAAAAATAATTTTATACTGTCGCAAATTTTAATTACGCCAAGGATTGTCTTTTCTATAGTAAATTATTCAAAAAATAATTTTATACTGTCGCAAATTTTAATTGCGCCAGGGATTGCCTTTTCTATAGTAAATTATTCAAAAAATAATTTTTTACTGTCGCAAATTTTAATTGCGCCAGGGATTGCCTTTTCTATAGTAAATTATTCAAAAAATAATTTTCTACTGTCGCAAATTTTAATTACGCCAGGGATTGCCTTTTCTATAGTAAATTTTGCAAAAAATAATTTTTTACTGTCGCAAATTTTAACTGCGCCAGGGATTGCCTTTTCTATAGTAAATTATTCAAAAAATAATTTTCTACTGTCGCAAATTTTAATTGCGCCAGGGATTGCCTTTTCTACAGTAAATTTTTCAAAAAATAATTTTTTACTGTCGCAAATTTTAATTGCGCCAGGGATTGCCTTTTCTATAGTAAAGTATTCAAAAAATAATTTTTTACTGTCCCAAATTTTAATTACGCCAGGGATTGCCTTTTCTATAGTAAATTATTCAAAAAATAATTTTCTACTGTCGCAAATTTTAATTGCGCCAGGGATTGCCTTTTCTACAGCAAATTTTTCAAAAAATAATTTTTTACTGTCGCAAATTTTAATTGCGCCAGGGATTGCCTTTTCTATAGTAAATTATTCAAAAAATAATTTTCTACTGTCGCAAATTTTAATTACGCCAGGGATTGCTTTCCTATAGTAAATTTTGCAAAAAATAATTTTTTACTGTCGCAAATTTTAATTGCGCCAGGGATTGCCTTTTCTATAGTAAATTATTCAAAAACTAATTTTCTACTGTCGCAAATTTTAATTGCGCCAGGGATTGCCTTTTCTACAGTAAATTTTTCAAAAAATAATTTTTTACTGTCGCAAATTTTAATTGCGCCAGGTATTGCCTTTTCTATAGTAAATTATTCAAAGAATAATTTTTTACTGTCGCAAATTTTAATTACGCCAGGGATTGCCTTTTCTATAGTAAATTATTCAAAAAATAATTTTCTACTGTCGCAAATTTTAATTGCGCCAGGGATTGCCTTTTCTACAGTAAATTTTTCAAAAAATAATTTTTTACTGTCGCAAATTTTAATTGCGCCAGGGATTGCCTTTTCTATAGTAAATTATTCAAAAAATAATTTTCTACTGTCGCAAATTTTAATTACGCCAGGGATTGCCTTTTCTATAGTAAATTATTCAAAAAATAATTTTCTACTGTCGCAAATTTTAAATATCCCAGGGATTGCCTTTTCTATAGTAAATTATTCAAAAAATAATTTTCTACTGTCGCAAATTTTAATTACGCCAGGGATTGCCTTTTCTATAGTAAATTATTCAAAAAATAATTTTTTACTGTCACAAATTTTAATTGCGCCAGGGATTGCCTTTTCTATAGTAAACTTTTCAAAAAATAATTTTCTACTGTCGCAAATTTTAATTGCGCCAGGGATTGCCTTTTCTATAGTAAATTATTCAAAAAATAATTTTCTACTGTCGCAAATTTTAAATATCCCAGGGATTGCCTTTTCTATAGTAAATTATTCAAAAAATAATTTTCAACTGTCGCAAATTTTAATTACGCCAGGGATTGCCTTTTCTATAGTAAATTATTCAAAAAATAATTTTCTACTGTTGCAAGTTTTAATTACGCCTGGGATTGCCTTTTCTATAGTAAATTATTCAAAAAATATTTTTTTACTGTCGCAAATTTTAATTGCGCCAGGGATTGCCTTTTCTATAGTAAACTTTTCAAAAAATAATTTTCTACTGTCGCAAAATTTAATTGCGCCAGGGATTGCCTTTTCTATAGTAAATTTCTCACAAAATAATTTTTTACTGTCGCAAATTTTAAGTGCGCCAGGGATTGCCTTTTCTATAGTAAATTATTCAAAAAATAATTTTCTACTGTCGCAAATTTTAATTACGCCAGGGATTGCCTTTTCTATAGTAAATTATTCAAAAAATAATTTTTTACTGTCGCAAATTTTAATTGCGCCAGGGATTGCCTTTTCTATAGTAAATTATTCAAAAAATAATTTTATACTGTCGCAAATTTTAATTGCGCCAGGGATTGCCTTTTCTATAGTAAATTTCTCACAAAATAATTTTTTACTGTCGCAAATTTTAATTGCGCCAGGGTTTGCCTTTTCTATAGTAAATTATTCAAAAAATAATTTTCAACTGTCGCAAATTTTAATTACGCCAGGAATTGCCTTTTCTATAGTAAATTATTCAAAAAATAATTTTTTACTGTCGCAAATTTTAAGTGCGCCAGGTATTGCCTTTTCTATAGTAAGTTATTCAAAAAATAATTTTATACTGTCGCAAATTTTAATTACGCCAAGGATTGCCTTTTCTATAGTAAATTATTCAAAAAATAATTTTATACTGTCGCAAATTTTAATTGCGCCAGGGATTGCCTTTTCTATAGTAAATTATTCAAAAAATAATTTTATACTGTCGCAAATTTTAATTGCGCCAGGGATTGCCTTTTCTATAGTAAATTATTCAAAAAATAATTTTCTATTGTCGCAAATTTTAATTACGCCAGGGATTGCCTTTTCTATAGTAAATTTTGCAAAAAATAATTTTTTACTGTCGCAAATTTTAATTGCGCCAGGGATTGCCTTTTCTATAGTTAATTTTGCAAAAAATAATTTTTTACTGTCGCAAATTTTAATTGCGCCAGGGATTGCCTTTTCTATAGTAAATTTTCCAAAAAATAATTTTTTACTGTCGCAAATTTTAATTACGCCAGGGATTGCCTTTTCTATAGTAAATTATTCAAAAAATAATTTTTTACTGTCGCAAATTTTAATTACGCCAGGTATTGCCTTTTCTATAGTAAATTATTTAAAAAATAATTTTCTACTGTCGCAAATTTTAATTGCGCCAGGGATTGCCTTTTCTACAGTAAATTTTTCAAAAAATAATTTTTTACTGTCGCAAATTTTAAATATCCCAGGGATTGCCTTTTCTATAGTAAATTATTCAAAAAATAATTTTTTACTCTCGCAAATTTTAAGTGCGCCAGGGATTGCCTTTTTTATAGTAAATTATTCAAAAAATAATTTTATACTGTCGCAAATTTTAATTACGCCAGGGATTGCCTTTTCTATAGTAAATTATTCAAAAAATAATTTTCTACTGTCGCAAATTTTAATTGCGCCAGGGATTGCCTTTTCTATAGTAAATTATTCAAAAAATAATTTTCTACTGTCGCAAATTTTAATTGCGCCAGGGATTGCCTTTTCTACAGTAAATTTTTCAAAAAATAATTTTTTACTGTTGCAAATTTTAATTGCGCCAGGGTTGCCTTTTCTATAGTAAATTATTCAAAAAATAATTTTTTACTGTCGCAAATTTTAATTACGCCAGGGATTGCCATTTCTATAGTAAATTATTCAAAAAATAATTTTCTACTGTCGCAAATTTTAATTGCGCCAGGGATTGCCTTTTCTACAGTAAATTTTTCAAAAAATAATTTTTTACTGTCGCAAATTTTAATTGCGCCAGGGATTGCCTTTTCTATAGTAAATTATTCAAAAAATAATTTTCTACTGTCGCAAATTTTAATTACGCCAGGGATTGCCTTTTCTATAGTAAATTATTCAAAAAATAATTTTCTACTGTCGCAAATTTTAATTGCGCCAGGGATTGCCTTTTCTACAGTAAATTTTTCAAAAAATAATTTTTTACTGTCGCAAATTTTAATTGCGCCAGGGATTGCCTTTTCGATAGTAAATTATTCAAAAAATAATTTTTTACTGTCGCAAATTTTAATTACGCCAGGAATTGCCTTTTCTATAGTAAATTATTCAAAAAATAATTTTCTACTGTCGCAAATTTTAATTGCGCCAGGGATTGCCTTTTCTACAGTAAATTTTTCAAAAAATAATTCTTTACTGTCGCAAATTTTAATTGCGCCAGGGATTGCCTTTTCTATAGTAAATTATTCAAAAAATAATTTTCTACTGTCGCAAATTTTAATTACGCCAGGGATTGCCTTTTCTATAGTAAATTATTCAAAAAATAATTTTCTACTGTCGCAAATTTTAAATATCCCAGGGATTGCCTTTTCTATAGTAAATTATTCAAAAAATAATTTTCTACTGTCGCAAATTTTAATTACGCCAGGGATTGCCTTTTCTATAGTAAATTATTCAAAAAATAATTTTTTACTGTCACAAATTTTAATTGCGCCAGGGAATGCCTTTTCTATAGTAAACTTTTCAAAAAATAATTTTCTACTGTCGCAAATTTTAATTGCGCCAGGGATTGCCTTTTCTATAGTAAATTATTCAAAAAATAATTTTCTACTCTCGCAAATTTTAAATATCCCAGGGATTGCCTTTTCTATAGTAAATTATTCAAAAAATAATTTTTAACTGTCGCAAATTTTAATTACGCCAGGGATTGCCTTTTCTATAGTAAATTATTCAAAAAATAATTTTCTACTGTTGCAAATTTTAATTACGCCAGGGATTGCCTTTTCTATAGTAAATTATTCAAAAAATAATTTTTTACTGTCGCAAATTTTAATTGCGCCAGGGATTGCCTTTTCTATAGTAAACTTTTCAAAAAATAATTTTCTACTGTCGCAAATTTTAATTGCGCCAGGGATTGCCTTTTCTATAGTAAATTTCTCACAAAATAATTTTTTACTGTCGCAAATTTTAATTGCGCCAGGGATTGCCTTTTCTATAGTAAATTATTCAAAAAATAATTTTCTACTGTCGCAAATTTTAATTACGCCAGGGATTGCCTTTTCTATAGTAAATTTTGCAAAAAATAATTTTTTACTGTCGCAAATTTTAATTGCGCCAGGGATTGCCTTTTCTATAGTTAATTTTGCAAAAAATAATTTTTTACTGTCGCAAATTTTAATTGCGCCAGGGATTGCCTTTTCTATAGTAAATTTTGCAAAAAATAATTTTTTACTGTCGCAAATTTTAATTGCGCCAGGGATTGCCTTTTCTATAGTAAATTATTCAAAAAATAATTTTCTACTGTCGCAAATTTTAATTGCGCCAGGGATTGCCTTTTCTACAGTAAATTTTTCAAAAAATAATTTTTTACTGTCGCAAATTTTAATTGCGCCAGGGATTGCCTTTTCTACAGTAAATTTTTCAAAAAATAATTTTTTACTGTCGCAAATTTTAAATATCCAAGGGATTGCCCTTACTATAGTAAATTATTCAAAAAATAATTTTTTACTTTCGCAAATTTTAAGTGCGCCAGGTATTGCCTTTTCTATAGTAAACTTTTCAAAAAATAATTTTTTACTGTCGCAAATTTTAATTGCGCCAGGGATTGCCTTTTCTATAGTAAATTATTCAAAAAATAATTTTCTACTGTCGCAAATTTTAATTGCGCCAGGGATTGCCTTTTCTACAGTAAATTTTTCAAAAAATAATTTTTTACTGTCGCAAATTTTAATTGCGCCAGGGATTGCCTTTTCTATAGTAAATTATTCAAAAAATAATTTCTTACTGTCGCAAATTTTAATTACGCCAGGGTTTCTATAGTAAATTATTCAAAAAATAATTTTCTACTGTCGCAAATTTTAATTACGCCAGGGATTGCCTTTTTTATAGTAAATTATTCAAAAAGTAATTTTATACTGTCGCAAATTTTAATTACGCCATGGATTGCCTTTTCTATAGTAAATTTTCCAAAAATTAATTTTATACTGTCGCAAATTTTAAGTGCGCCAGGGATTGCCTTTTCTATAGTAAATTATTCAAAAAATAATTTTATACTGTCGCAAATTTTAATTACGCCAGGAATTGCCTTTTCTATAGTATATTTTTCAAAAAATAATTTTTTACTGTCGCAAATTTTAATATGGCCAGGGATTGCCTTTTCTATAGTAAACTTTTCAAAAAATAATTTTCTACTGTCGCAAATTTTAATTGCGCCAGGGATTGCCTTTTCTATAGTAAATTTCTCACAAAATAATTTTTTACTGTCGCAAATTTTAAGTGCGCCAGGGATTGCCTTTTCTATAGTAAATTATTCAAAAAATAATTTTCTACTGTCGCAAATTTTAATTACGCCAGGGATTGCCTTTTCTATAGTAAATTATTCAAAAAATAATTTTTTACTGTCGCAAATTTTAATTGCGCCAGGGATTGCCTTTTCTATAGTAAACCTTTCAAAAAATAATTTTCTACTGTCGCAAATTTTAAATATCCCAGGGATTGACTTTTCTATAGTAAATTATTCAAAAAATAATTTTTTACTGTCGCAAATTTTAATTACGCCAGGGATTGCCTTTTCTATAGTAAATTTTTCAAAAAATAATTTTTTACTGTCGCAAATTTTAAATATCCCAGGGATTGCCTTTTCTATAGTAGATTATTCAAAAAATAATTTTTTACTGTCGCAAATTTTAATTACGCCAGGGATTGCCTTTTCTATAGTAAATTATTCAAAAAATAATTTTTTACTGTCGCAAATTTTAATTGCGCTAGGGATTGCCTTTTCTACAGTAAATTTTTCAAAAAATAATTTTTTACTGTCGCAAATTTTAATTGCGCCAGAGATTGCCTTTTCTATAGTAAATTATTCAAAACATAATTTTTTACTGTCGCAAATTTTAATTGCGCCAGGGATTGCCTTTTCTATAGTAAATTATTCAAAAAATAATTTTTAACTGTCGCAAACTTTAATTGCGCCAGGGATTGCCTTTTCTATAGTAAATTATTCAAAAAATAATTTTCTACTGTCGCAAATTTTAATTACGCCAGGGATTGCCTTTTCTATAGTAAATTATTCAAAAAATAATTTTCTACTGTCGCAAATTTTAAATTTCCCAGGGATTGCCTTTTCTATAGTAAATTATTCAAAAAATAATTTTCTACTGTCGCAAATTTTAATTACGCCAGGGATTGCCTTTTCTATAGTAAATTATTCAAAAAATAATTTTATACTGTCGCAAATTTTAATTACGCCATGGATTGCCTTTTCTATAGTAAATTTTTCAAAAATTAATTTTATACTGTCGCAAATTTTAAGTGCGCCAGGGATTGCCTTTTCTATAGTAAATTATTCAAAAAATAATTTTATACTGTCGCAAATTTTAATTACGCCAGGGATTGCCTTTTCTATAGTAAATTATTCAAAAAATAATTTTTTACTGTCGCAAATTTTAATTACGCCAGGGATTGCCTTTTCTATAGTAAATTATTCAAAAAATAATTTTCTACTGTCGCAAATTTTAATTACGCCAGGGATTGCCTTTTCTATAGTAAATTATTCAAAAAATAATTTTTAACTGTCGCAAATTTTAAATAACCCAGGGATTGCCTTTTCTATAGTAAATTATTCAAAAAATAATTTTTTACTGTCGCAAATTTTAAGTGCGCCAGGGATTGCCTTTTCTATAGTAAACTTTTCAAAAAATAATTTTCTACTGTCGCAAATTTTAATTGCGCCAGGGATTGCCTTTTCTATAGTAAATTATTCAAAAAATCATTTTTTACTGTCGCAAACTTTAATTGCGCCAGGGATTGCCTTTTCTATAGTAAATTATTAAAAAAATAATTTTCTACTGTCGCAAATTTTAATTACGCCAGGGATTGCCTTTTCTATAGTAAATTATTCAAAAAATAATTTTCTACTGTCGCAAATTTTAAATTTCCCAGGGATTGCCTTTTCTATAGTAAATTATTCAAAAAATAATTTTCTACTGTCGCAAATTTTTATTACGCCAGGGATTGCCTTTTCTATAGTAAATTATTCAAAAAATAATTTTATACTGTCGCAAATTTTAATTACGCCATGGATTGCCTTTTCTATAGTAAATTTTTCAAAAATTAATTTTATACTGTCGCAAATTTTAAGTGCGCCAGGAATTGCCTTTTCTATAGTAAATTATTCAAAAAATAATTTTATACTGTCGCAAATTTTAATTACGCCAGGGATTGCCTTTTCTATAGTAAATTTTTCAAAAAATAATTTTTTACTGTCGCAAATTTTAATTGCGCCAGGGATTGCCTTTTCTATAGTAACCTTTTCAAAAAATAATTTTCTACTGTCGCAAATTTTAATTGCGCCAGGGATTGCCTTTTCTATAGTAAATTTCTCACAAAATAATTTTTTACTGTCGCAAATTTAAAGTGCGCCAGGGATTGCCTTTTCTATAGTAAATTATTCAAAAAATAATTTTCTACTGTCGCAAATTTTAATTACGCCAGGGATTGCCTTTTCTATAGTAAATTATTCAAAAAATAATTTTTTACTGTCGCAAATTTTAATTGCGCCAGGGATTGCCTTTTCTATAGTAAACCTTTCAAAAAATAATTTTCTACTGTCGCAATTTTAATTGCGCCAGGGATTGCCTTTTCTATAGTAAATTTCCCACAAAATAATTTTTTACTGTCGCAAATTTTAATTGCGCCAGGGATTGCCTTTTCTATAGTAAATTATTCAAAAAATAATTTTCTACTGTCGCAAATTTTAAATATCCCAGGGATTGCCTTTTCTATAGTAAATTATTCAAAAAATAATTTTCTACTGTCACAAATTTTAATTACGCCAGGGATTGCCTTTTCTATAGTAAATTATTCAAAAAATAATTTTATACTGTCGCAAATTTTAATTACGCCAGGGATTGCCTTTTTATAGTAAATTTTTCAAAAATTAATTTTTTACTGTCGCAAATTTTAATTGCGCCAGGGATTGCCTTTCCTATAGTAAATTATTCAAAAAATAATTTTCTACTGTCGCAAATTTTAATTGCGCCACGGATTGCCTTTTCTACAGTAAATTTTTCAAAAAATAATTCTTTACTGTCGCAAATTTTAATTGCGCCAGGGATTGCCTTTTCTATAGTAAATTATTCAAAAAATAATTTTTTACTGTCGCAAATTTTAAGTGCGCCAGGGACTGCCTTTTCTATAGTAAACTTTTCAAAAAATAATTTTCTACTGTCGCAAATTTTAATTGCGCCAGGGATTGCCTTTTCTATAGTAAATTATTCAAAAAATAATTTTCTACTGTCGCAAATTTTAATTACGCCAGGGATTGCCTTTTCTATAGTAAATTATTCAAAAAATAATTTTCTACTGTCGCAAATTTTAAATATCCCAGGGATTGCCTTTTCTATAGTAAATTATTCAAAAAATAATTTTCTACTGTTGCAAATTTTAATTACGCCAGGGATTGCCTTTTCTATAGTAAATTATTCAAAAAATAATTTTTTACTGTCGCAAATTTTAAGTGCGCCAGGGATTGCCTTTTCGATAGTAAACTTTTCAAAAAATAATTTTCTACTGTCGCAAATTTTAATTGCGCCAGGGATTGCCTTTTCTATAGTAAATTATTCAAAAAATAATTTTATACTGTCGCAAATTTTAATTGCGCCAGGGATTGCCTTTTCTATAGCAAATTATTCAAAAAATAATTTTCTACTGTCGCAAATTTTAAATATCCCAGGGATTGCCTTTTCTATAGTAAATTATTCAAAAAATAATTTTTTACTGTCGCAAATTTTAATTACGCCAGGGATTGCCTTTTCTATAGTAAATTTTTCAAAAAATAATTTTTTACTGTCGCAAATTTTAAATATCCCAGGGATTGCCTTTTCTATAGTAAATTATTCAAAAAATAATTTTCTACTGTCGCAAATTTTAATTGCGCCAGGGATTGCCTTTTCTATAGTAAATTATTCAAAAAATAATTTTATACTGTCGCAAATTTTAATTACGCCAGGGATTGCCTTTTCTATAGTAAATTTTGCAAAAAATAATTTTTTACTGTCGCAAATTTGAATTGCGCCAGGGATTGCCTTTTCTATAGTAAATTATTCAAAAAATAATTTTCTACTGTCGCAAATTTTAATTACGCTAGGGATTGCCTTTTCTACAGTAAATTTTTCAGAAAATAATTTTTTACTGTCGCAAATTTTAAGTGCGCCAGGGATTGCCTTTTCTATAGTAAATTATTCAAAAAATAATTTTCTACTGTCGCAAATTTTAATTACGCCAGGGATTGCCTTTTCTATAGTAAATTTTGCAAAAAATAATTTTTTACTGTCGCAAATTTTAATTGCGCCAGGGATTGCCTTTTCTATAGTAAATTATTCAAAAAATAATTTTCAACTGTCGCAAATTTTAATTACGCCAGGGATTGCCTTTTCTATAGTAAATTATTCAAAAAATAATTTTCTACTGTCGCAAATTTTAATTACGCCAGGGATTGCCTTTTCTATAGTAAATTATTCAAAAAATAATTTTCTACTGTCGCAAATTTTAATTGCGCCAGGGATTGCCTTTTCTACAGTAAATTTTTCAAAAAATAATTTTTTACTGTCGCAAATTTTAATTGCGCCAGGGATTGCCTTTTCTATAGTAAATTATTCAAAAAATAATTTTCTACTGTCGCAAATTTTAATTACGCCAAGGTTTGCCTTTTCTATAGTAAATTATTCAAAAAATAATTTTCTACTGTCGCAAATTTTAAATATCCCAGGGATTGCCTTTTCTATAGTAAATTATTCAAAAAATAATTTTCTACTGTCGCAAATTTTAATTACGCCAGGGATTGCCTTTTCTATAGTAAATTATTCAAAAAATAATTTTTTACTGTCGCAAATTTTAAGTGCGCCAGGGATTGCCTTTTCTATAGTAAACTTTTCAAAAAATAATTTTCTACTGTCGCAAATTTTAATTGCGCCAGGGATTGCCTTTTCTATAGTAAATTATTCAAAAAATAATTTTCTACTGTCGCAAATTTTAAATATCCCAGGAATTGCCTTTTCTATAGTAAATTATTCAAAAAATAATTTTCAACTGTCGCAAATTTTAATTACGCCAGGGATTGCCTTTTCTATAGTAAATTATTCAAAAAATAATTTTTTACTGTCGCAAATTTTAAGTGCGCCAGGGATTGCCTTTTCTATAGTAAACTTTTCAAAAAATAATTTTCTACTGTCGCAAATTTTAATTGCGCCAGGGATTGCCTTTTCTATAGTAAATTATTCAAAAAATAATTTTATACTGTCGCAAATTTTAATTACGCCAGGGATTGCCTATTCTATAGTAAATTTTTCAAAAATTAATTTTATACTGTCGCAAATTTTAATTACGCCAGGGATTGCCTTTTCTATAGTAAATTATTCAAAAAATAATTTTTTACTGTCGCAAATTTTAATTGCGCCAGGGATTGCCTTTTCTATAGTAAATTATTCAAAAAATAATTTTATACTGTCGCAAATTTTAACTACGCCAGGGATTGCCTTTTCTATAGTAAATTTTTCAAAAAATAATTTTTTACTGTCGCAAATTTTAATTGCGCCAGAGATTGCCTTTTCTATAGTAAACTTTTCAAAAAATAATTTTCTACTGTCGCAAATTTTAATTGCGCCAGGGATTGCCTTTTCTATAGTAAATTTCTCACAAAATAATTTTTTACTCTCGTAAATTTTAAGTGCGCCAGGGATTGCCTTTTCTATAGTAAATTATTCAAAAAATAATTTTTTACTGTCGCAAATTTTAATTGCGCCCGGGATTGCCTTTTCTATAGTAAATTATTCAAAAAATAATTTTCTACTGTCGCAAATTTTAATTACGCCAGGGATTGCCTTTTCTATAGTAAATTTTGCAAAAAATAATGTTTTACTGTCGCAAATTTTAATTGCGCCAGGGACTGCCTTTTCTATAGTAAATTATTCAAAAAATAATTTTCAACTGTCGCAAATTTTAATTACGCCAGGGATTGCCTTTTCTATAGTAAATTATTCAAAAAATAATTTTCTACTGTCGCAAATTTTAATTACGCCAGGGATTGCCTTTTCTATAGTAAATTATTCAAAAAATAATTTTCTACTGTCGCAAATTTTAATTGCGCCAGGGATTGCCTTTTCTACAGTAAATTTTTCAAAAAATAATTTTTTACTGTCGCAAATTTTAATTGCGCCAGGGATTGCCTTTTCTATAGTAAATTATTCAAAAAATAATTTTCTACTGTCGCAAATTTTAATTGCGCCAGGGATTGCCTTTTCTATAGTAAATTATTCAAAAAATAATTTTCTACTGTCGCAAATTTTAAATATCCCAGGGATTGCCTTTTCTATAGTAAATTATTCAAAAAATAATTTTCTACTGTCGCAAATTTTAATTACGCCAGGGATTGCCTTTTCTATAGTAAATTATTCAAAAAATAATTTTTTTCTGTCGCAAATTTTAAGTGCGCCAGGGATTGCCTTTTCTATAGTAAACTTTTCAAAAAATAATTTTCTACTGTCGCAAATTTTAATTGCGCCAGGGATTGCCTTTTCTATAGTAAATTATTCAAAAAATAATTTTCTACTGTCGCAAATTTTAAATATCCCAGGGATTGCCTTTTCTATAGTAAATTATTCAAAAAATAATTTTCAACTGTCGCAAATTTTAATTACGCCAGGGATTGCCTTTTCTATAGTAATTTATTCAAAAAATAATTTTCTACTGTCGCAAATTTTAATTACGCCAGGGATTGCCTTTTCTATAGTAAATTATTCAAAAAATAATTTTTTATTGTCGCAAATTTTAATTGCGCCAGGGATTGCCTTTTCTATAGTAAACTTTTCAAAAAATAATTTTCTACTGTCGCAAATTTTAATTGCGCCAGGGATTGCCTTTTCTATAGTAAATTTCTCACAAAATAATTTTTTACTGTCGCAAAATTTATGTGCGCCAGGGATTGCCTTTTCTATAGTAAATTATTCAAAAAATAATTTTCTACTGTCGCAAATTTTAATTACGCCAGGGATTGCCTTTTCTATAGTAAATTATTCAAAAAATAATTTTTTACTGTCGCAAATTTTAATTGCGGCAGGGATTGCCTTTTCTATAGTAAACTTTTCAAAAAATAATTTTCTACTGTCGCAAATTTTAATTGCGCCAGGGATTGCCTTTTCTATAGTAAATTTCTCACAAAATAATTTTTTACTGTCGCAAATTTTAATTGCGCCAGGGATTGCCTTTTCTATAGTAAATTATTCAAAAAATAATTTTCTACTGTCACAAATTTTAATTACGCCAGGGAATGCCTTTTCTATAGTAAATTATTCAAAAAATAATTTTTTACTGTCGCAAATTTTAAGTGCGCCAGGGATTGCCTTTTCTATAGTAAACTTTTCAAAAAATAATTTTCTACTGTCGCAAATTTTAATTGCGCCAGGGATTGCCTTTTCTCTAGTAATTTTCTCACAAAATAATTTTTTACTGTCGCAAATTTTAATTGCGCCAGGGATTGCCTTTTCTATAGTAAATTATTCAAAAAATAATTTTCAACTGTCGCAAATTTTAATTACGCCAGGGATTGCCTTTTTTATAGTAAATTATTCAACAAATAATTTTTTACTGTCGCAAATTTTAAGTGCCCCAGGGATTGCCTTTTCTATAGTAAATTATTCAAAAAATAATTTTATACTGTCGCAAATTTTAATTACGCCAGGGATTGCCTTTTCTATAGTAAATTTTTCAAAAATTAATTTTATACTGTCGCAAATTTTAATTACGCCAGGGATTGCCTTTTCTATAGTAAATTATTCAAAAAATAATTTTTTACTGTCGCAAATTTTAATTGCGCCAGGGATTGCCTTTTCTATAGTAAATTATTCAAAAAATAATTTTATACTGTCGCAAATTTTAACTACGCCAGGGATTGCCTTTTCTATAGTAAATTTTGCAAAAAATAATTTTTTACTGTCGCAAATTTTAATTGCGCCAGAGATTGCCTTTTCTATAGTAAACTTTTCAAAAAATAATTTTCTACTGTCGCAAATTTTAATTGCGCCAGGGATTGCCTTTTCTATAGTAAATTTCTCACAAAATAATTTTTTACTCTCGCAAATTTTAAGTGCGCCAGGGATTGCCTTTTCTATAGTAAATTATTCAAAAAATAATTTTTTACTGTCGCAAATTTTAATTGCGCCCGGGATTGCCTTTTCTATAGTAAATTATTCAAAAAATAATTTTCTACTGTCGCAAATTTTAATTACGCCAGGGATTGCCTTTTCTATAGTAAATTTTGCAAAAAATAATGTTTTACTGTCGCAAATTTTAATTGCGCCAGGGACTGCCTTTTCTATAGTAAATTATTCAAAAAATAATTTTCAACTGTCGCAAATTTTAATTACGCCAGGGATTGCCTTTTCTATAGTAAATTATTCAAAAAATAATTTTCTATTGTCGCAAATTTTAATTACGCCAGGGATTGCCTTTTCTATAGTAAATTATTCAAAAAATAATTTTCTACTGTCGCAAATTTTAATTGCGCCAGGGATTGCCTTTTCTACAGTAAATTTTTCAAAAAATAATTTTTTACTGTCGCAAATTTTAATTGCGCCAGGCATTGCCTTTTCTATAGTAAATTATTCAAAAAATAATTTTCTACTGTCGCAAATTTTAATTGCGCCAGGGATTGCCTTTTCTATAGTAAATTATTCAAAAAATAATTTTCTACTGTCGCAAATTTTAAATATCCCAGGGATTGCCTTTTCTATAGTAAATTATTCAAAAAATAATTTTCTACTGTCGCAAATTTTAATTACGCCAGGGATTGCCTTTTCTATAGTAAATTATTCAAAAAATAATTTTTTACTGTCGCAAATTTTAAGTGCGCCAGGGATTGCCTTTTCTATAGTAAACTTTTCAAAAAATAATTTTCTACTGTCGCAAATTTTAATTGCGCCAGGGATTGCCTTTTCTATAGTAAATTATTCAAAAAATAATTTTCTACTGTCGCAAATTTTAATTACGCCAGGGATTGCCTTTTCTATAGTAAATTATTCAAAAAATAATTTTTTATTGTCGCAAATTTTAATTGCGCCAGGGATTGCCTTTTCTATAGTAAACTTTTCAAAAAATAATTTTCTACTGTCGCAAATTTTAATTGCGGCAGGGATTGCCTTTTCTATAGTAAACTTTTCAAAAAATAATTTTCTACTGTCGCAAATTTTAATTGCGCCAGGGATTGCCTTTTCTATAGTAAATTTCTCACAAAATAATTTTTTACTGTCGCAAATTTTAATTGCGCCAGGGATTGCCTTTTCTATAGTAAATTATTCAAAAAATAATTTTCTACTGTCACAAATTTTAATTACGCCAGGGATTGCCTTTTCTATAGTAAATTATTCAAAAAATAATTTTATACTGTCGCAAATTTTAATTACGCCAGGGATTGCCTTTTTATAGTAAATTTTTCAAAAATTAATTTTTTACTGTCGCAAATTTTAATTACGCCAGGGATTGCCTTTTCTATAGTAAATTATTCAAAAAATAATTTTCAACTGTCGCAAATTTTAATTACGCCAGGGATTGCCTTTTCTATAGTAAATTATTCAAAAAATAATTTTCTACTGTCGCAAATTTTAATTACGCCAGGGATTGCCTTTTCTATAGTAAATTATTCAAAAAATAATTTTTTATTCTCGCAAATTTTAATTGCGCCAGGGATTGCCTTTTCTATAGTAAACTTTTCAAAAAATAATTTTCTACTGTCGCAAATTTTAATTGCGCCAGGGATTGCCTTTTCTATAGTAAATTTCTCACAAAATAATTTTTTACTGTCGCAAAATTTAAGTGCGCCAGGGATTGCCTTTTCTATAGTAAATTATTCAAAAAATAATTTTCTACTGTCGCAAATTTTAATTACGCCAGGGATTGCCTTTTCTATAGTAAATTATTCAAAAAATAATTTTTTACTGTCGCAAATTTTAATTGCGGCAGGGATTGCCTTTTCTATAGTAAACTTTTCAAAAAATAATTTTCTACTGTCGCAAATTTTAATTGCGCCAGGGATTGCCTTTTCTATAGTAAATTTCTCACAAAATAATTTTTTACTGTCGCAAATTTTAATTGCGCCAGGGATTGCCTTTTCTATAGTAAATTATTCAAAAAATAATTTTCTACTGTCACAAATTTTAATTACGCCAGGGATTGCCTTTTCTATAGTAAATTATTCAAAAAATAATTTTATACTGTCGCAAATTTTAATTACGCCAGGGATTGCCTTTTTATAGTAAATTTTTCAAAAATTAATTTTTTACTGTCGCAAATTTTAATTGCGCCAGGGATTTCCTTTCCTATAGTAAATTATTCAAAAAATAATTTTCTACTGTCGCAAGTTTTAATTGCGCCAGGGATTGCCTTTTCTACAGTAAATTTTTCAAAAAATAATTTTTTACTGTCGCAAATTTTAACTGCGCCAGGGATTGCCTTTTCTATAGTAAATTATTCAAAAAATAATTTTTTACTGTCGCAAATTTTAAGTGCGCCAGGGATTGCCTTTTCTATAGTAAACTTTTCAAAAAATAATTTTCTACTGTCGCAAATTTTAATTGCGCCAGGGATTGCCTTTTCTATAGTAAATTATTCAAAAAATAATTTTCTACTGTCGCAAATTTTAATTACGCCAGGGATTGCCTTTTCTATAGTAAATTATTCAAAAAATAATTTTCTACTGTCGCAAATTTTAAATATCCCAGGGATTGCCTTTTCTATAGTAAATTATTCAAAAAATAATTTTCTACTGTCGCAAATTTTAATTACGCCAGGGATTGCCTTTTCTATAGTAAATTATTCAAAAAATAATTTTTTACTGTCGCAAATTTTAAGTGCGCCAGGGATAGCCTTTTCTATAGTAAACTTTTCAAAAAATTATTTTCTACTGTCGCAAATTTTAATTGCGCCAGGGATTGCCTTTTCTATAGTAAATTATTCAAAAAATAATTTTATACTGTCGCAAATTTTAATTGCGCCAGGGATTGCCTTTTCTATAGTAAATTATTCAAAAAATAATTTTCTACTGTCGCAAATTTTAAATATCCCAGGGATTGCCTTTTCTATAGTAAATTATTCAAAAAATAATTTTTTACTGTCGCAAATTTTAATTACGCCAGGGATTGCCTTTTCTATAGTAAATTTTTCAAAAAATAATTTTTTACTGTCGCAAATTTTAAATATCCCAGGGATTGCCTTTTATATAGTAAATTATTCAAAAAATAATTTTCTACTGTCGCAAATTTTAATTGCGCCAGGGATTGCCTTTTCTATAGTAAATTATTCAAAAGTAATTTTATACTGTCGCAAATTTTAATTACGGCAGGGATTGCCTTTTCTATAGTAAATTTAGCAAAAAATAATTTTTGCTGTCGCAAATTTGAATTGCGCCAGGGATTGCCTTTTCTATAGTAAATTATTCAAAAAATAATTTTCTACTGTCGAAAATTTTAATTACGCCAGGGATTGCCTTTTCTACAGTAAATTTTTCAGAAAATAATTTTTTACTGTCGCAAATTTTAATTGCGCCAGGGATTGCCTTTTCTATAGTAAATTATTCAAAAAATAATTTTCTACTGTCGCAAATTTTAATTACGCCAGGGATTGCCTTTTCTATAGTAAATTTTGCAAAAAATAATTTTTTACTGTCGCAAATTTTAATTGCGCCAGGGATTGCCTTTTCTATAGTAAATTATTCAAAAAATAATTTTCAACTGTCGCAAATTTTAATTACGCCAGGGATTGCCTTTTCTATAGTAAATTATTCAAAAAATAATTTTCTACTGTCGCAAATTTTAATTACGCCAGGGATTGCCTTTTCTATAGTAAATTATTCAAAAAATAATTTTCTACTGTCGCAAATTTTAATTGCGCCAGGGATTGCCTTTTCTACAGTAAATTTTTCAAAAAATAATTTTTTACTGTCGCAAATTTTAATTGCGCCAGGGATTGCCTTTTCTATAGTAAATTATTCAAAAAATAATTTTCTACTGTCGCAAATTTTAATTACGCCAGGGATTGCCTTTTCTATAGTAAATTATTCAAAAAATAATTTTCTACTGTCGCAAATTTTAAATATCCCAGGGATTGCCTTTTCTATAGTAAATTATTCAAAAAATAATTTTCTACTGTCGCAAATTTTAATTACGCCAGGGATTGCCTTTTCTATAGTAAATTATTCAAAAAATAATTTTTTACTGTCGCAAATTTTAAGTGCGCCAGGGATTGCCTTTTCTATAGTAAACTTTTCAAAAAATAATTTTCTACTGTCGCAAATTTTAATTGCGCCAGGGATTGCCTTTTCTATAGTAAATTATTCAAAAAATAATTTTCTACTGTCGCAAATTTTAAATATCCCAGGGATTGCCTTTTCTATAGTAAATTATTCAAAAAATTATTTTCAACTGTCGCAAATTTTAATTACGCCAGGGATTGCCTTTTCTGTAGTAAATTATTCAAAAAATAATTTTCTACTGTCGCAAATTTTAATTACCCAGGGATTGCCTTTTCTATAGTAAATTATTCAAAAAATAATTTTTTACTGTCGCAAATTTTATTTGCGCCAGGGATTGCCTTTTCTATAGTAAACTTTTCAAAAAACAATTTTCTACTGTCGCAAATTTTAATTGCGCCAGGGATTGCCTTTTCTATAGTAAATTTCTCACAAAATAATTTTTTACTGTCGCAAATTTTAAGTGCGCCAGGGATTGCCTTTTCTATAGTAAATTATTCAAAAAATAATTTTCTACTGTCGCAAATTTTAATTGCGCCAGGGATTCGCTTTTCTATAGTAAATTATTCAAAAAATAATTTTTTACTGTCGCAAATTTTAATTGCGGCAGGGATTGCCTTTTCTATAGTAAACTTTTCAAAAAATAATTTTCTACTGTCGCAAATTTTAATTGCGCAAGGGATTGCCTTTTCTATAGTAAATTTCTCACAAAATAATTTTTTACTGTCGCAAATTTTAATTGCGCCTGGGAATGCCTTTTCTATAGTAAATTATTCAAAAAATAATTTTCAACTGTCGCAAATTTTAATTACGCCAGGGATTGCCTTTTTTATAGTAAATTATTCAACAAATAATTTTTTACTGTCGCAAATTTTAAGTGCGCCAGGGATTGCCTTTTCTATAGTAAATTATTCAAAAACTAATTTTATACTGTCGCAAATTTTAATTACGCCAGGGATTGCCTTTTCTATAGTAAATTTTTCAAAAATTAATTTTATACTGTCGCAAATTTTAATTACGCCAGGGATTGCCTTTTCTATAGTAAATTATTCAAAAAATAATTTTTTACTGTCGCAAATTTTAATTGCGCCAGGGATTGCCTTTTCTATAGTAAATTATTCAAAAAATAATTTTATACTGTCGCAAATTTTAACTACGCCAGGGATTGCCTTTTCTATAGTAAATTTTGCAAAAAATAATTTATTTACTGTCGCAAATTTTAATTGCGCCAGAGATTGCCTTTTCTATAGTAAACTTTTCAAAAAATAATTTTCTACTGTCGCAAATTTTAATTGCCCCAGGGATTGCCTTTTCTATAGTAAATTTCTCACAAAATAATTTTTTACTCTCGCAAATTTTAAGTGCGCCAGGGATTGCCTTTTCTATAGTAAATTATTCAAAAAATAATTTTTTACTGTCGCAAATTTTAATTGCGCCAGGGATTGCCTTTTCTATAGTAAATTATTCAAAAAATAATTTTTTACTGTCGTAAATTTTAATTACGCCAGGGATTGCCTTTTCTATAGCAAATTTTGCAAAAAAGAATGTTTTACTGTCGCAAATTTTAATTGCGCCAGGGACTGCCTTTTCTATAGTAAATTATTCAAAAAATAATTTTCAACTGTCGCAAATTTTAATTACGCCAGGGATTGCCTTTTCTATAGTAAATTATTCAAAAAATAATTTTCTACTGTCGCAAATTTTAATTACGCCAGGGATTGCCTTTTCTATAGTAAATTATTCAAAAAATAATTTTCTACTGTCGCAAATTTTAATTGCGCCAGGGATTGCCTTTTCTACAGTAAATTTTTCAAAAAATAATTTTTTACTGTCGCAAATTTTAATTGCGCCAGGGATTGCCTTTTCTATAGTAAATTATTCAAAAAATAATTTTCTACTGTCGCAAATTTTAATTGCGCCAAGGATTGCCTTTTCTATAGTAAATTATTCAAAAAATAATTTTCTACTGTCGCAAATTTTAAATATCCCAGGGATTGCCTTTTCTATAGTAAATTATTCAAAAAATAATTTTCTACTGTCGCAAATTTTAATTACGCCAGGGATTGCCTTTTCTATAGTAAATTATTCAAAAAATAATTTTTTACTGTCGCAAATTTTAAGTGCGCCAGGGATTGCCTTTTCTATAGTAAATTTTGCAAAAAATAATTTTTTACTGTCGCAAATTTTAATTGCGCCAGGGATTGCCTTTTCTATAGTAAATTTTGCAAAAAATAATTTTTTACTGTCTCAAATTTTAATTGCGCCAGGGATTGCCTTTTCTATTGTAAATTATTCAAAAAATAATTTTCTACTGTCGCAAATTTTAATTACGCCAGGGATTGCCTTTTCTATAGTAAATTTTGCAAAAAATAATTTTTTACTGTCGCAAATTTTATTGCCCTTTCTATAGTAAATTTTGCAAAAAATAATTTTTTACTGTCGCAAATTTTAATTGCGCCAGGTATTGCCTTTTCTATAGTAAATTTTGCAAAAAATAATTTTTTACTGTCGCAAATTTTAATTGCGCCAGGGATTGCCTTTTCTATAGTAAATTATTCAAAAAATAATTTTCTACTGTCGCAAATTTAGTTGCGCCAGGGATTGTCTTTTCTACAGTAAATTTTTCAAAAAATAATTTTTTACTGTCGCAAATTTTAATTGCGCCAGGGATTGTCTTTTCTATAGTAAATTATTCAAAAAATAATTTTTTACTGTCGCAAATTTTAATTACGCCAGGGATTGCCTTTTCTATAGTAAATTATTCAAAAAATAATTTTCTACTGTCGCAAATTATAAATTATAAATTATTCAAAAAATAATTTTTTACTGTGGCAAATTTTAAATATCCCAGGGATTGCCTTTTCTATAGTAAATTATTCAAAAAATCATTTTTTACTGTTGCAAATTTCAAGTGCGTCAGGGATTGCCTTTTCTATAGTAAACTTTTCAAAAAATAATTTTCTACTGTCGCAAATTTTAATTGCGCCAGGGATTGCCTTTTCTATAGTAAATTATTCAAAACATAATTTTTTACTGTCGCAAATTTTAATTGCGCCAGGGATTGCCTTTTCTATAGCAAATTATTCAAAACATAATTTTCTACTGTCGGAAATTTTAATTACGCCACGGATTGCCTTTTCTATAGTAAATTATTCAAAAAATAATTTTCTACTATCGCAAGTTTTAACTGCGACAGGGATTGCCTTTTCTACAGTAAATTATTCAAAAAATAATTTTATACTATCGCAAGTTTTAATTGCGCCAGGGATTGCCTTTTCTATAGTAAATTATTCAAAAAATAATTTTTTACTGTTGCAAATTTTAAGTGCGCCAGGGATTGCCTTTTCTATAGTAAATTATTCAAAAAATAATTTTATACTGTCGCAAATTTTAAGTGCGCCAGGGATTGCCTTTTCTATAGTAAATTATTCAAAAAATAATTTTTTACTGTCGCAAATTTTAAATGTCCCAGGGATTGCCTTTTCTATAGTAAATTATTCAAAAAATAATTTTCAACTGTCGCAAATTTTAATTACGCCAGGGATTGCCTTTTCTATAGTAAATTATTCAAAAAATAATTTTTTACTGTCGCAAATTTTAAGTGCGCCAGGGATTGCCTTTTCTATAGTAAATTATTCAAA
This sequence comes from Dioctria linearis, assembly GCA_963930735.1. Classification (NCBI taxonomy): domain Eukaryota; kingdom Metazoa; phylum Arthropoda; class Insecta; order Diptera; family Asilidae; genus Dioctria; species Dioctria linearis. The sequence goes on from CAWVNZ010002199.1 coordinate 32,561, forward strand.
AAATAATTTTCTACTGTCGCAAATTTTTAATATCCCAGGGATTGCCTTTTCTATAGTAAATTATTCAAAAAATAATTTTCTAGTGTCGCAAATTTTAATTACGCCAGGGATTGCCTTTTCTATAGTAAATTATTCAAAAAATAATTTTATACTGTCGCAAATTTTAATTACGCCAGGGATTGCCTTTTCTATAGTAATATTCAAAAAATAATTTTATACTGTCGCAAATTTTAATTACGCCATGGATTGCCTTTTCTATAGTAAATTTTTCAAAAATTAATTTTATACTGTCGCAAATTTTAAGTGCGCCAGGGATTGCCTTTTCTATAGTAAATAATTCAAAAAATAATTTTCTACTGTCGCAAATTTTAATTGCGCCAGGGATTGCCTTTTCTATAGTAAATTATTCAAAAAATAATTTTCTACTGTCGCAAATTTTAATTACGCCAGGGATTGCCTTTTCTATATTAATTTTGCAAAAAATAATTTTTTACTGTCGCAAATTTTAATTGCGCCAGGGATTGCCTTTTCTATAGTAAATTATTCAAAAAATAATTTTTTACTGTCGCAAATTTTAATTGCGCCAGGGATTGCCTTTTCTACAGAAAATTTTTCAAAATATTAATTTTTTACTGTCGCAAATTTTAAATACGCCAGGGATTGCCTTTTCTATAGTAAATTTTGCAAAAAATAATTTTTTACTGTCGCAAATTTTAATTGCGCCAGGGATTGCCTTTTCTATAGTAAATCATTCAAAAAATAATTTTTTACTGTCGCAAATTTTAATTACGCCAGGGATTGCCTTTTCTATAGTAAATTATTCAAAAAATAATTTTTTACTGTCGCAAATTTTAATTGCGCCAGGGATTGCCTTTTCTATAGTAAATTATTCAAAAAATAATTTTTTACTGTCGCAAATTTTAATTGCGCCAGGGATTGCCTTTTCTACAGAAAATTTTTCAAAATATTAATTTTTTACTGTCGCAAATTTTAAATACGCCAGGGATTGCCTTTTCTATAGTAAATTTTGCAAAAAATAATTTTTTACTGTCGCAAATTTTAATTGCGCCAGGGATTGCCTTTTCTATAGTAAATCATTCAAAAAATAATTTTTTACTGTCGCAAATTTTAATTGCGCCAGGGATTGCCTTTTCTACAGAAAATTTTTCAAAATATTAATTTTTTACTGTCGCAAATTTTAAATACGCCAGGGATTGCCTTTTCTATAGTAAATTTTGCAAAAAATAATTTTTTACTGTCGCAAATTTTAATTGCGCCAGGGATTGCCTTTTCTATAGTAAATCATTCAAAAAATAATTTTTTACTGTCGCAAATTTTAATTACGCCAGGGATTGCCTTTTCTATAGTAAATTATTCAAAAAATAATTCTATACTGTCGCAAATTTTAATTGCGCCAGGGATTGCCTTTTCTATAGTAAATTATTCAAAAAATAATTTTCTACTGTCGCAAATTTAGTTGCGCCAGGGATTGCCTTTTCTACAGTAAATTTTTCAAAAAATAATTTTTTACTGTCGCAAATTTTAATTGCGCCAGGGATTGCCTTTTCTATAGTAAATTATTCAAAAAATAATTTTTTACTGTCGCAAATTTTAATTACGCCAGGGATTGCCTTTTCTATAGTAAATTATTCAAAAAATAATTTTCTACTGTCGCAAATTATAAATTATTTAAAAAATAATTTTTCACTGTGGCAAATTTTAAATATCCCAGGGATTGCCTTTTCTATAGTAAATTATTCAAAAAATCATTTTTTACTGTTGCAAATTTCAAGTGCGCCAGGGATTGCCTTTTCTATAGTAAACTTTTCAAAAAATTATTTTCTACTGTCGCAAATTTTAAGTGCGCCAGGGATTGCCTTTTCTATAGTAAATAATTCAAAAAATAATTTTCTACTGTCGCAAATTTTAATTGCGCCAGGGATTGCCTTTTCTATAGTAAATTATTCAAAAAATAATTTTCTACTGTCGCAAATTTTAATTGCGCCAGGGATTGCCTTTTCTATAGTAAATTATTCAAAAAATAATTTTCTACTGTCGCAAATTTTAATTACGCCAGGGATTGCCTTTTCTATAGTAAATTTTGCAAAAAATAATTTTTTACTGTCGCAAATTTTAATTGCGCCAGGGATTGCCTTTTCTATAGTAAATTATTCAAAAAATAATTTTCTACTGTCGCAAATTTTAATTACGCCAGGGATTGCCTTTTCTATAGTAAATTATTCAAAAAATAATTTTATACTGTCGCAAATTTTAATTACGCCAGGGATTGCCTTTTCTATAGTAAATTTTTCAAAAATTAATTTTATACTGTCGCAAATTTTAAGTGCGCCAGGGATTGCCTTTTCTATAGTAAATAATTCAAAAAATAATTTTCTACTGTCGCAAATTTTAATTGCGCCAGGGATTGCCTTTTCTATAGTAAATTATTCAAAAAATAATTTTCTACTGTCGCAAATTTTAATTATGCCAGGGATTGCCTTTTCTATAGTAAATTTTGCAAAAAATAATTTTTTACTGTCGCAAATTTTAATTGCGCCAGGGATTGCCTTTTCTATAGTAAATTATTCAAAAAATAATTTTCTACTGTCGCAAATTTTAATTACGCCAGGGATTGCCTTTTCTATAGTAAATTATTCAAAAAATAATTTTCTACTGTCGCAAATTTTAATTGCGCCAGGGATTGCCTTTTCTACAGTAAATTTTTCAAAAAATAATTTTTTACTGTCGCAAATTTTAATTGCGCCAGGGATTGCCTTTTCTATAGTAAATTTTGCAAAAAATAATTTTTTACTGTCGCGAATATTATTGCCTTTTCTATAGTAAATTTTGCAAAAAATAATTTTTTACTGTCGCAAATTTTAATTGCGCCAGGGATTGTCTTTTCTATAGTAAATTTTGCAAAAAATAATTTTTTACTGTCGCAAATTTTAATTACGCCAGGGATTGCCTTTTCTATAGTAAATTATTCAAAAAATAATTTTTTACTGTCGCAAATTTTAATTGCGCCAGGGATTGCCTTTTCTATAGTAAATTTTTCAAAAAATAATTTTTTACTGTCGCAAATTTTAATTGCGCCAGGGATTGCCTTTTCTACAGAAAATTTTTCAAAATATTAATTTTTTACTGTCGCAAATTTTAAATACGCCAGGGATTGCCTTTTCTATAGTAAATTTTGCAAAAAATAATTTTTTACTGTCGCAAATTTTAATTGCGCCAGGGATTGCCTTTTCTATAGTAAATCATTCAAAAAATAATTTTTTACTGTCGCAAATTTTAATTGCGCCAGGGATTGCCTTTTCTACAGAAAATTTTTCAAAATATTAATTTTTTACTGTCGCAAATTTTAAATACGCCAGGGATTGCCTTTTCTATAGTAAATTTTGCAAAAAATAATTTTTTACTGTCGCAAATTTTAATTGCGCCAGGGATTGCCTTTTCTATAGTAAATCATTCAAAAAATAATTTTTTACTGTCGCAAATTTTAATTACGCCAGGGATTGCCTTTTCTATAGTAAATTATTCAAAAAATAATTCTATACTGTCGCAAATTTTAATTGCGCCAGGGATTGCCTTTTCTATAGTAAATTATTCAAAAAATAATTTTCTACTGTCGCAAATTTAGTTGCGCCAGGGATTGCCTTTTCTACAGTAAATTTTTCAAAAAATAATTTTTTACTGTCGCAAATTTTAATTGCGCCAGGGATTGCCTTTTCTATAGTAAATTATTCAAAAAATAATTTTTTACTGTCGCAAATTTTAATTACGCCAGGGATTGCCTTTTCTATAGTAAATTATTCAAAAAATAATTTTCTACTGTCGCAAATTATAAATTATTCAAAAAATAATTTTTCACTGTGGCAAATTTTAAATATCCCAGGGATTGCCTTTTCTATAGTAAATTATTCAAAAAATCATTTTTTACTGTTGCAAATTTCAAGTGCGCCAGGGATTGCCTTTTCTATAGTAAACTTTTCAAAAAATTATTTTCTACTGTCGCAAATTTTAAGTGCGCCAGGGATTGCCTTTTCTATAGTAAATAATTCAAAAAATAATTTTCTACTGTCGCAAATTTTAATTGCGCCAGGGATTGCCTTTTCTATAGTAAATTATTCAAAAAATAATTTTCTACTGTCGCAAATTTTAATTGCGCCAGGGATTGCCTTTTCTATAGTAAATTATTCAAAAAATAATTTTCTACTGTCGCAAATTTTAATTACGCCAGGGATTGCCTTTTCTATAGTAAATTTTGCAAAAAATAATTTTTTACTGTCGCAAATTTTAATTGCGCCAGGGATTGCCTTTTCTATAGTAAATTATTCAAAAAATAATTTTCTACTGTCGCAAATTTTAATTACGCCAGGGATTGCCTTTTCTATAGTAAATTTTGCAAAAAATAATTTTTTACTGTCGCAAATTTTAATTGCGCCAGGGATTGCCTTTTCTATAGTAAATTATTCAAAAAATAATTTTCTACTGTCGCAAATTTTAATTACGCCAGGGATTGCCTTTTCTATAGTAAATTATTCAAAAAATAATTTTCTACTGTCGCAAATTTAGTTGCGCCAGGGATTGCCTTTTCTATAGTAAATAATTCAAAAAATAATTTTTTACTGTCGCAAATTTTAAATACGCCAGGGATTGCCTTTTCTATAGTAAATTATTCAAAAAATAATTTTATACTGTCGCAAATTTTAATTACGCCAGGGATTGCCTTTTCTATAGTAAATTTTTCAAAAATTAATTTTATACTGTCGCAAATTTTAAGTGCGCCAGGGATTGCCTTTTCTATAGTAAATAATTCAAAAAATAATTTTCTACTGTCGCAAATTTTAATTGCGCCAGGGATTGCCTTTTCTATAGTAAATTATTCAAAAAATAATTTTTCTACTGTCGCAAATTTTAATTATGCCAGGGATTGCCTTTTCTATAGTAAATTTTGCAAAAAATAATTTTTTACTGTCGCAAATTTTAATTGCGCCAGGGATTGCCTTTTCTATAGTAAATTATTCAAAAAATAATTTTCTACTGTCGCAAATTTTAATTACGCCAGGGATTGCCTTTTCTATAGTAAATTATTCAAAAAATAATTTTCTACTGTCGCAAATTTTAATTGCGCCAGGGATTGCCTTTTCTACAGTAAATTTTTCAAAAAATAATTTTTTACTGTCGCAAATTTTAATTGCGCCAGGGATTGCCTTTTCTATAGTAAATTTTGCAAAAAATAATTTTTTACTGTCGCAAATATTATTGCCTTTTCTATAGTAAATTTTGCAAAAAATAATTTTTTACTGTCGCAAATTTTAATTGCGCCAGGGATTGTCTTTTCTATAGTAAATTTTGCAAAAAATAATTTTTTACTGTCGCAAATTTTAATTGCGCCAGGGATTGCCTTTTCTATAGTAAATTATTCAAAAAATAATTTTCTACTGTCGCAAATTTAGTTGCGCCAGGGATTGTCTTTTCTACAGTAAATTTTTCAAAAAATAATTTTTTACTGTCGCAAATTTTAATTGCGCCAGGGATTGCCTTTTCTATAGTAAATTATTCAAAAAATAATTTTTTACTGTCGCAAATTTTAATTACGCCAGGGATTGCCTTTTCTATAGTAAATTATTCAAAAAATAATTTTCTACTGTCGCAAATTATAAATTATAAATTATTCAAAAAATAATTTTTTACTGTGGCAAATTTTAAATATCCCAGGGATTGCCTTTTCTATAGTAAATTATTCAAAAAATCATTTTTTACTGTTGCAAATTTCAAGTGTGCCAGGGATTGCCTTTTCTATAGTAAACTTTTCAAAAAATAATTTTCTACTGTCGCAAATTTTAATTGCGCCAGGGATTGCCTTTTCTATAGTAAATTATTCAAAACATAATTTTTTACTGTCGCAAATTTTAATTGCGCCAGGGATTGCCTTTTCTATAGCAAATTATTCAAAACATAATTTTCTACTGTCGGAAATTTTAATTACGCCAGGGATTGCCTTTTCTATAGTAAATTATTCAAAAAATAATTTTCTACTATCGCAAGTTTTAATTGCGACAGGGATTGCCTTTTCTACAGTAAATTATTCAAAAAATAATTTTATACTATCGCAAGTTTTAATTGCGCCAGGGATTGCCTTTTCTATAGTAAATTGTTTCAAAAAATAATTTTTTACTGTCGCAAATTTTAAGTGCGCCAGGGATTGCCTTCTCTATAGTAAATTATTCAAAAAATAATTTTATACTGTCGGAAATTTTAAGTGCGCCAGGGATTGCCTTTTCTATAGTAAATTATTCAAAAAATAATTTTTTACTGTCGCAAATTTTAAATATCCCAGGGATTGCCTTTTCTATAGTAAATTATTCAAAAAATAATTTTCAACTGTCGCAAATTTTAATTACGCCAGGGATTGCCTTTTCTATAGTAAATTATTCAAAAAATAATTTTTTACTGTCGCAAATTTTAAGTGCGCCAGGGATTGCCTTTTCTATAGTAAATTATTCAAAAAATAATTTTCTACTGTCGCAAATTTTTAATATCCCAGGGATTGCCTTTTCTATAGTAAATTATTCAAAAAATAATTTTCTACTGTCGCAAATTTTAATTACGCCAGGGATTGCCTTTTCTATAGTAAATTATTCAAAAAATAATTTTATACTGTCGCAAATTTTAATTACGCCAGGGATTGCCTTTTCTATAGTAAATTATTCAAAAAATAATTTTATACTGTCGCAAATTTTAATTACGCCAGGGATTGCCTTTTCTATAGTAAATTTTTCAAAAATAAATTTTATACTGTCGCAAATTTTAAGTGCGCCAGGGATTGCCTTTTCTATAGTAAATAATTCAAAAAATAATTTTCTACTGTCGCAAATTTTAATTGCGCCAGGGATTGCCTTTTCTATAGTAAATTATTCAAAAAATAATTTTCTACTGTCGCAAATTTTAATTACGCCAGGGATTGCCTTTTCTATAGTAAATTTTGCAAAAAATAATTTTTTACTGTCGCAAATTTTAATTGCGCCAGGGATTGCCTTTTCTATAGTAAATTATTCAAAAAATAATTTTTTACTGTCGCAAATTTTAATTGCGCCAGGGATTGCCTTTTCTACAGAAAATTTTTCAAAATATTAATTTTTTACTGTCGCAAATTTTAAATACGCCAGGGATTGCCTTTTCTATAGTAAATTTTGCAAAAAATAATTTTTTACTGTCGCAAATTTTAATTGCGCCAGGGATTGCCTTTTCTATAGTAAATCATTCAAAAAATAATTTTTTACTGTGGCAAATTTTAATTACGCCAGGGATTGCCTTTTCTATAGTAAATTATTCAAAAAATAATTCTATACTGTCGCAAATTTTAATTGCGCCAGGGATTGCCTTTTCTATAGTAAATTATTCAAAAAATAATTTTCTACTGTCGCAAATTTAGTTGCGCCAGGGATTGCCTTTTCTACAGTAAATTTTTCAAAAAATAATTTTTTACTGTCGCAAATTTTAATTGCGCCAGGGATTGCCTTTTCTATAGTAAATTATTCAAAAAATAATTTTTTACAGTCGCAAATTTTAATTACGCCAGGGATTGCCTTTTCTATAGTAAATTATTCAAAAAATAATTTTCTACTGTCGCAAATTATAAATTATTCAAAAAATAATTTTTTACTGTGGCAAATTTTAAATATCCCAGGGATTGCCTTTTCTATAGTAAATTACTCAAAAAATCATTTTTTACTGTTGCAAATTTCAAGTGCGCCAGGGATTGCCTTTTCTATAGTAAACTTTTCAAAAAATAATTTTCTACTGTCGCAAATTTTAATTGCGCCAGGGATTGCCTTTTCTATAGTAAATTATTCAAAACATAATTTTTTACTGTCGCAAATTTTAATTGCGCCAGGGATTGCCTTTTCTATAGTAAATTATTCAAAACATAATTTTCTACTGTCGCAAATTTTAATTACGCCAGGGATTGCCTTTTCTATAGTAAATTATTCAAAAAATAATTTTCTACTATCGCAAGTTTTAATTGCGACAGGGATTGCCTTTTCTACAGTAAATTATTCAAAAAATAATTTTATACTATCGCAAGTTTTAATTGCGCCAGGGATTGCCTTTTCTACAGTAAATTTTTCAAAAAATAATTTTTTACTGTCGCAAATTTTAAGTGCGCCAGGGATTGCCTTTTCTATAGTAAATTATTCAAAAAATAATTTTCTACTGTCGCAAATTTTAATTACGCCAGGGATTGCCTTTTCTATAGTAAATTATTCAAAAAATAATTTTATACTGTCGCAAATTTTAATTACGCCAGGGATTGCCTTTTCTATAGTAAATTATTCAAAAAATAATTTTATACTGTCGCAAATTTTAATTACGCCAGGGATTGCCTTTTCTATAGTAAATTTTTCAAAAATTAATTTTATACTGTCGCAAATTTTAAGTGCGCCAGGGATTGCCTTTTCTATAGTAAATAATTCAAAAAATAATTTTCTACTGTCGCAAATTTTAATTGCGCCAGGGATTGCCTTTTCTATAGTAAATTATTCAAAAAATAATTTTCTACTGTCGCAAATTTTAATTACGCCAGGGATTGCCTTTTCTATAGTAAATTTTGCAAAAAATAATTTTTTACTGTCGCAAATTTTAATTGCGCCAGGGATTGCCTTTTCTATAGTAAATTATTCAAAAAATAATTTTTTACTGTCGCAAATTTTAATTGCGCCAGAGATTGCCTTTTCTACAGAAAATTTTTCAAAATATTAATTTTTTACTGTCGCAAATTTTAAATACGCCAGGGATTGCCTTTTCTATAGTAAATTTTGCAAAAAAATAATTTTTTTCTGTCGCAAATTTTAATTGCGCCAGGGATTGCCTTTTCTATAGTAAATTATTCAAAAAATAATTTTTTAATGTCGCAAATTTTAATTACGCCAGGGATTGCCTTTTCTATAGTAAATTATTCAAAAAATAATTTTATACTGTCGCAAATTTTAATTACGCCAGGAATTGCCTTTTCTATAGTAAATTATTCAAAAAATAATTTTCTACTTCGCAAATTATAAATTATTCAAAAAATAATTTTTTACTGTGGCAAATTTTAAATATCCCAGGGATTGCCTTTTCTATAGTAAATTACTCAAAAAATCATTTTTTACTGTTGCAAATTTCAAGTGCGCCAGGGATTGCCTTTTCTATAGTAAACTTTTCAAAAAATAATTTTCTACTGTCGCAAATTTTAATTGCGCCAGGGATTGCCTTTTCTATAGTAAATTATTCAAAACATAATTTTTTACTGTCGCAAATTTTAATTGCGCCAGGGATTGCCTTTTCTATAGTAAATTATTCAAAACATAATTTTCTACTGTCGCAAATTTTAATTACGCCAGGGATTGCCTTTTCTATAGTAAATTATTCAAAAAATAATTTTCTACTATCGCAAGTTTTAATTGCGACAGGGATTGCCTTTTCTACAGTAAATTATTCAAAAAATAATTTTATACTATCGCAAGTTTTAATTGCGCCAGGGATTGCCTTTTCTACAGTAAATTTTTCAAAAAATAATTTTTTACTGTCGCAAATTTTAAGTGCGCCAGGGATTGCCTTTTCTATAGTAAATTATTCAAAAAATAATTTTCTACTGTCGCAAATTTTAATTACGCCAGGGATTGCCTTTTCTATAGTAAATTATTCAAAAAATAATTTTATACTGTCGCAAATTTTAATTACGCCAGGGATTGCCTTTTCTATAGTAAATTATTCAAAAAATAATTTTATACTGTCGCAAATTTTAATTACGCCAGGGATTGCCTTTTCTATAGTAAATTTTTCAAAAATTAATTTTATACTGTCGCAAATTTTAAGTGCGCCAGGGATTGCCTTTTCTATAGTAAATAATTCAAAAAATAATTTTCTACTGTCGCAAATTTTAATTGCGCCAGGGATTGCCTTTTCTATAGTAAATTATTCAAAAAATAATTTTCTACTGTCGCAAATTTTAATTACGCCAGGGATTGCCTTTTCTATAGTAAATTTTGCAAAAAATAATTTTTTACTGTCGCAAATTTTAATTGCGCCAGGGATTGCCTTTTCTATAGTAAATTATTCAAAAAATAATTTTTTACTGTCGCAAATTTTAATTGCGCCAGAGATTGCCTTTTCTACAGAAAATTTTTCAAAATATTAATTTTTTACTGTCGCAAATTTTAAATACGCCAGGGATTGCCTTTTCTATAGTAAATTTTGCAAAAAATAATTTTTTTCTGTCGCAAATTTTAATTGCGCCAGGGATTGCCTTTTCTATAGTAAATTATTCAAAAAATAATTTTTTAATGTCGCAAATTTTAATTACGCCAGGGATTGCCTTTTCTATAGTAAATTATTCAAAAAATAATTTTATACTGTCGCAAATTTTAATTACGCCAGGAATTGCCTTTTCTATAGTAAATTATTCAAAAAATAATTTTTTACTGTCGCAAATTTTAATTGCGCCAGGGATTGCCTTTTCTATAGTAAACTTTTCAAAAAATAATTTTCTACTGTCGCAAATTTTAATTGCGCCAGGGATTGCCTTTTCTATAGTAAATTTCTCACAAAATAATTTTTTACTGTCGCAAATTTTAATTACGCCAGGGATTGCCTTTTCTATAGTAAATTATTCAAAAAATAATTTTATACTGTCGCAAATTTTAATTACGCCAGGGATTGCCTTTTCTATAGTAAATTATTCAAAAATAATTTTCTACTGTCGCAAATTTTAATTACGCCAGGGATCGCCTTTTCTATAGTAAATTATTCAAAAAATAATTTTATATTGTCGCAAATTTTAATTACGCCAGGGATTGCCTTTTCTATAGGAAATTTCTCACAAATTAATTTTTTACAGTCGCAAATTTTGATTGCGCCAGGGATTGCCTTTTCTATAGTAAACTTTCCAAAAAATAATTTTCTACTGTCGCAAATTTTAATTACGCCAGGATTGCCTATTCTATAGTAAATTTTGCAAAAAATAATTTTTTACTGTCGCAAATTTTAATTGCGCCAGGGATTGCCTTTTCTATAGTAAATTATTCAAAAAATAATTTTCTACTGTCGCAAATTTTAATTGCGCCAGGGATTGCCTTTTCTACAGTAAATTTTTCAAAAAATAATTTTCTACTGTCGCAAATTTTAATTACGCCAGGGATTGCCTTTTCTACAGTAAATTATTCAAAAAATAATTTTATACTATCGCAAGTTTTAATTGCGCCAGGGATTGCCTTTTCTACAGTAAATTTTTCAAAAAATAATTTTCTACTGTCGCAAATTTTAATTGCGCCAGGGATTGCCTTTTCTATAGTAAATTATTCAAAAAATAATTTTTTAATGTCGCAAATTTTAATTACGCCAGGGATTGCCTTTTCTATAGTAAATTATTCAAAAAATAATTTTATACTGTCGCAAATTTTAATTACGCCAGGAATTGCCTTTTCTATAGTAAATTATTCAAAAAATAATTTTTTACTGTCGCAAATTTTAATTGCGCCAGGGATTGCCTTTTCTATAGTAAACTTTTCAAAAAATAATTTTCTACTGTCGCAAATTTTAATTGCGCCAGGGATTGCCTTTTCTATAGTAAATTTCTCACAAAATAATTTTTTACTGTCGCAAATTTTAATTACGCCAGGGATTGCCTTTTCTATAGTAAATTATTCAAAAAATAATTTTATACTGTCGCAAATTTTAATTACGCCAGGGATTGCCTTTTCTATAGTAAATTATTCAAAAATAATTTTCTACTGTCGCAAATTTTAATTACGCCAGGGATCGCCTTTTCTATAGTAAATTATTCAAAAAATAATTTTATATTGTCGCAAATTTTAATTACGCCAGGGATTGCCTTTTCTATAGGAAATTTCTCACAAATTAATTTTTTACAGTCGCAAATTTTGATTGCGCCAGGGATTGCCTTTTCTATAGTAAACTTTTCAAAAAATAATTTTCTACTGTCGCAAATTTTAATTAGGCCAGGATTGCCTATTCTATAGTAAATTTTGCAAAAAATAATTTTTTACTGTCGCAAATTTTTAATTGCGCCAGGGATTGCCTTTTCTATAGTAAATTATTCAAAAAATAATTTTCTACTGTCGCAAATTTTAATTGCGCCAGGGATTGCCTTTTCTACAGTAAATTTTTCAAAAAATAATTTTCTACTGTCGCAAATTTTAATTACGCCAGGGATTGCCTTTTCTATAGTAAATTATTCAAAAAATAATTTTCTACTGTCGCAAATTTTAATTACGCCAGGGATTGCCTTTTCTATAGTAAATTATTCAAAAAATAATTTTTTACTGTGGCAAATTTTAATTGCGCCAGGGATTGCCTTTTCTATAGTAAACTTTTCAAAAAATAATTTTCAACTGTCGCAAATTTTAATTACGCCAGGGATTGCCTTTTCTATAGTAAATTATTCAAAAAATAATTTTCTACTGTCGCAAATTTTAATTACGCCAGGGATTGCCTTTTCTACAGTAAATTTTGCAAAAAATAAATTTCTACTGTAGCAAATTTTAATTACGCCAGGGATTGCCTTTTCTATAGTAAATTTTGCAAAAAAATAATTTTTTACTGTCGCAAATTTTAATTGCGCCAGGGATTGCCTTTTCTATAGTAAATTATTCAAAAAATAATTTTCTACTGTCGCAAATTTTAATTGCGCCAGGGATTGCCTTTTCTATAGTAAATTATTCAAAAAATAATTTTCTACTGTCGCAAATTTTAATTACGCCAGGGATTGCCTTTTCTATGGTAAATTTTGCAAAAAATAATTTTTTACTATCGCAAATTTTAATTGCGCCAGGGATTGCCTTTTCTATAGTAAATTATTCAAAAAATAATTTTCTACTGTCGCAAATTTTAATTGCGCCAGGGATTGCCTTTTCTATAGTAAATTATTCAAAAAATAATTTTTTACTGTCGCAAATATTAATTGCGCCAGCGATTGCCTTTTCTATAGTAAATTATTCAAAAAATAATTTTCTACTGTCGCAAATTTTAATTACGCCAGGGATTGCCTTTTCTATAGTAAATTATTCAAAAAATAATTTTCTACTGTCGCAAATTTTAAATATCCCAGGGATTGCCTTTTCTATAGTAAATTATTCAAAAAATAATTTTCTACTGTCGCAAATTTTAATTACGCCAGGGATTGCCTTTTCTATAGTAAACCTTTCAAAAAATAATTTTTTACTGTCGCAAATTTTAAGTGCGCCAGGGATTGCCTTTTCTATAGTAAATTATTCAAAAAATAATTTTTTACTGTCGCAAATTTTAAATATCCCAGGGATTGCCTTTTCTATAGTAAATTATTCAAAAAATAATTTTCAACTGTCGCAAATTTTAATTACGCCAGGGATTGCCTTTTCTATAGTAAATTATTCAAAAAATAATTTTTTACTGTCGCAAATTTTAAGTGCGCCAGAGATTGCCCTTTCTATAGTAAATTTTTCAAAAACTAATTTTCTACTGTCGCAAATTTTAAATATCCCAGGGATTGCCTTTTCTATAGTAAATTATTCAAAAAATAATTTTCTACTGTCGCAAATTTTAATTACGCCAGGGATTGCCTTTTCTATAGTAAATAATTCAAAAAATAATTTTTTACTGTCGCAAATTTTAAGTGCGCCAGAGATTGCCTTTTCTATAGTAAATTTTTCAAAAACTAATTTTCTACTGTCGCAAATTTTAAATATCCCAGGGATTGCCTTTTCTATAGTAAATTATTCAAAAAATAATTTTCTACTGTCGCAAATTTTAATTACGCCAGGGATTGCCTTTCCTATAGTAAATTATTCAAAAAATAATTTTATACTGTCGCAAATTTTAATTACGCCAGGGATTGCCTTTTCTATAGTAAATTATTCAAAAAATAATTTTATACTGTCGCAAATTTTAATTACGCCAGGGATTGCCTTTTCTATAGTAAATTTTTCAAAAATTAATTTTATACTGTCGCAAATTTTAAGTGCGCCAGGGATTGCCTTTTCTATAGTAAATTATTCAAAATATAATTTTCTACTGTCGCAAATTTTAATTGCGCCAGGGATTGCCTTTCTATAGTAAATTATTCAAAAAATAGTTTTCTACTGTCGCAAATTTTAATTACGCCAGGGATTGCCTTTTCTATAGTAAATTTTGCAAAAAATAATTTTTTACTGTCGCAAATTTTAATTGCGCCAGGGATTGCCTTTTCTATAGTAAATTATTCAAAAAATAATTTTTTACTGTCGCAAATTTTAATTGCGCCAGGGATTGCCTTTTCTACAGTAAATTTTTCAAAATATTAATTTTTTACTGTCGCAAATTTTAAATACGCCAGGGATTGCATTTTCTATAGTAAATATTGCAAAAAATAATTTTTTACTGTCGCAAATTTTAATTGCGCCAGGGATTGCCTTTTCTATAGTAAATTATTCAAAAAATAATTTTTTACTGTCGCAAATTTTAATTACGCCAGGGATTGCCTTTTCTATAGTAAATTATTCAAAAAATAATTTTATACTGTCACAAATTTTAATTACGCCAGGGATTGCCTTTTCTATAGTAAATTATTCAAAAAATAATTTTTTACTGTCGCAAATTTTAATTACGCCAGGGATTGCCTTTTCTATAGTAAATTATTCAAAAAATAATTTTTTACTGTCGCAAATTTTAAATATCCCAGGGATTGCCTTTTCTATAGTAAATTATTCAAAAAATAATTTTCAACTGTCGCAAATTTTAATTACGCCAGGGATTGCCTTTTCTATAGTAAATTTTGCAAAAAATAATTTTTTATTGTCGCAAATTTTAATTGCGCCAGGGATTGCCTTTTCTATAGTAAATTATTCAAAAAATAATTTTTTACTGTCGCAAATTTTAATTGCGCCAGGGATTGCCTTTTCTACAGTAAAATTTTCAAAATATTAATTTTTTACTGTCGCAAATTTTAAATACGCCAGGGATTGCCTTTTCTATAATAAATTTTGCAAAAAATAACTTTTTACTGTCGCAAATTTTAATTGCGCCAGGGATTGCCTTTTCTATAGTAAATTATTCAAAAAATAATTTTTTACTGTCGCAAATTTTAATTACGCCAGGGATTGCCTTTTCTATAGTAAATTATTCAAAAAATAATTTTATACTGTCGCAAATTTTAATTACACCAGGGATTACCTTTTCTATAGTAAATTATTCAAAAAATAATTTTTTACTGTCGCAAATTTTAATTGCGCCAGGGATTGCATTTTCTATAGTAAATTATTCAAAAAATAATTTTCAACTGTCGCAAATTTTAATTACGCCAGGGATTGCCTTTTCTATAGTAAATTTTGCAAAAAATAATTTTATACTGTCGCAAATTTTAATTACGCCAGGGATTGCCTTTTCTATAGTAAATTATTCAAAAAATAATTTTTTACTGTCGCAAATTTTAATTACGCCAGGTATTGCCTTTTCTATAGTAAATTATTCAAAAAATAATTTTCTACTGTCGCAAATTTTAATTACGCCAGGGACTGCCTTTTCTATAGTAAATTATTCAAAAAATAATTTTTTACTGTCGCAAATTTTAAATATCCCAGGGATTGCCTTTTCTATAATAAATTATTCAAAAAATATTTTTTTACTGTCGCAAATTTTAAGTGCGCCAGGGATTGCCTTTTCTATAGTAAACTTTTCAAAAAATAATTTTTTACTGTCGCAAATTTTAATTGCGCCAGGGATTGCCTTTTCTATAGTAAATTATTCAAAAAATAATTTTTTACTGTCGAAAATTTTAAATACGCCAGGGATTGCCTTTTCTATAGTAAATTATTCAAAAAATAATTTTCTTCTGTCGCAAATTTAAATTGCGCCAGGGATTGCCTTTTCTATAGTAAATTTCTCACAAAATAATTTTTTACTGTCGCAAATTTTAATTGCGCCAGGGATTGCATTTTCTATAGTAAATTATTCAAAAAATAATTTTATACTGTCGCAAATTTTAACTGCTCCAGGGATTGCCTTTTCTATAGTAAATTATTCAAAAAATAATTTTTTACTATCGCAAGTTTTAATTGCGCCAGGGATTGCCTTTTCTACAGTAAATTATTCAAAAAATAATTTTCTACTGTCGCAAATTTTAACTACGCCAGGGATTGCCTTTTATATAGTAAATTATTCAAAAAATAATTTTATACTGTCGCAAATTTTAATTACGCCAGGGATTGCCTTTTCTATAGTAAATTATTCAAAAAATAATTTTTACTGTCGCAAATTTTAATTGCGCCAGGGATTGCCTTTTCTATGGTAAATTATTCAAAAAATAATTTTCAACTATCGCAAATTTTAATTACGCCAGGGATTGCCTTCTCTATAGTAAATTATTCAAAAAATAATTTTTTACTATCGCAAGTTTTAATTACGCCAGGGATTGCCTTTTCTATAGTAAATTATTCAAAAAATAATTTTTTACTGTCGCAAATTTTAATTGCGCCAGGGATTGCCTTTTCTATAGTAAACTTTTCAAAAAATAATTTTCTACTGTCGCAAATTTTAAATATCCCAGGGATTGCCTTTTCTATAGTAAATTATTCAAAAAATAATTTTCTTCTGTCGCAAATTTTAATTGCGCCAGGGATTGCCTTTTCTATAGTAAATTTCTCACAAAATAATTTTTTACTGTCGCAAATTTTAATTGCGCCAGGGATTGCCTTTTCTATAGTAAACTTTTCAAAAAATAATTTTTTACTGTCGCAAATTTTAATTGCGCCAGGGATTGCCTTTTCTATAGTAAATTATTCAAAAAATATTTTTTTACTGTCGAAAATTTTAAATACGCCAGGGATTGCCTTTTCTATAGTAAATTTTGCAAAAAATAATTTTATACTGTTGCAAATTTTAATTACGCCAGGGATTGCCTTTTCTATAGTAAATTATTCAAAAAATAATTTTTTACTATAGCAAATTTTAATTACGCCAGGGATTGCCTTTTCTATAGTAAATTATTCAAAAAATAATTTTCTACTGTCGCAAATTTTAATTACGCCAGGGATTGCCTTTTCTATAGTAAATTATTCAAAAAATAATTTTTTACTGTCGCAAATTTTAAATATCCCAGGGATTGCCTTTTCTATAGTAAATTATTCAAAAAATATTTTTTTACTGTCGCAAATTTTAAGTGCGCCAGGGATTGCCTTTTCTATAGTAAACTTTTCAAAAAATAATTTTTTACTGTCGCAAATTTTAATTGCGCCAGGGATTGCCTTTTCTATAGTAAATTATTCAAAAAATATTTTTTTACTGTCGAAAATTTTAAATACGCCAGGGATTGCCTTTTCTATAGTAAATTATTCAAAAAATAATTTTCTTCTGTCGCAAATTTTAATTGCGCCAGGGATTGCCTTTTCTATAGTAAATTATTCAAAAAATAATTTTTTACTGTCGCAAATTTTAATTGCGCCAGGGATTGCCTTTTCTATAGTAAATTATTCAAAAAATAATTTTCAACTGTCGCAAATTTTAATTACGCCAGGGATTGCCTTTTCTATAGTAAATTTTGCAAAAAATAATTTTATACTGTCGCAAATTTTAATTACGCCAGGGATTGCCTTTTCTATAGTAAATTATTCAAAAAATAATTTTTTACTGTCGCAAATTTTAATTACGCCAGGGATTGCCTTTTCTATATAAATTATTCAAAAAATAATTTTCTACTGTCGCAAATTTTAATTACGCCAGGGATTGCCTTTTCTATAGTAAATTATTCAAAAAATTATTTTTTACTGTCGCAAATTTTAAATATCCCAGGGATTGCCTTTTCTATAGTAAATTATTCAAAAAATATTTTTTTACTGTCGCAAATTTTAAGTGCGCCAGGGATTGCCTTTTCTAAAGTAAACTTTTCAAAAAATTATTTTTTACTGTCGCAAATTTTAATTGCGCCAGGGATTGCCTTTTCTATAGTAAATTATTCAAAAAATAATTTTTTACTGTCGAAAATTTTAAATACGCCAGGGATTGCCTTTTCTATAGTAAATTATTCAAAAAATAATTTTCTTCTGTCGCAAATTTTAATTGCGCCAGGGATTGCCTTTTCTATAGTAAATTATTCAAAAAATAATTTTTTACTGTCGCAAATTAAATTGCGCCAGGGATTGCCTTTTCTATAGTAAATTATTCAAAAATAATTTTCAACTGTCGCAAATTTTAATTACGCCAGGGATTGCCTTTTCTATAGTAAATTATTCAAAAAATAATTTTTTACTATCGCAAGTTTTAATTACGCCAGGGATTGCCTTTTCTATAGTAAATTATTCAAAAAGTAATTTTTTACTTTCGCAAATTTTAATTGCGCCAGGGATTGCCTTTTCTATAGTAAACTTTTCAAAAAATAATTTTCAACTGTCGCAAATTTTAAATATCCCAGGGATTGCCTTTTCTATAGTAAATTTCTCACAAAATAATTTTTTACTGTCGCAAATTTTAATTGCGCCAGGGATTGCCTTTTCTATAGTAAATTATTCAAAAAATAATTTTCAACTGTCGCAAATTTTAATTACGCCAGGGATTGCCTTTTCTATAGTAAATTATTCAAAAAATAATTTTCAACTGTCGCAAATTTTAAATATCCCAGGGATTGCCTTTTCTATAGTAAACTTTTCAAAAAATAATTTTCTACTGTCGCAAATTTTAATTACGCCAGGGATTGCCTTTTCTATAGTAAATTTTGCAAAAAATAATTTTTTACTGTCGCAAATTTTAATTGCGCCAGGGATTGCCTTTTCTATAGTAAATTTTGCAAAAAATAATTGTTTACTGTCGCAAATTTTAATTGCGCCAGGGATTGCCTTTTCTATAGTAAATTTCTCACAAAATAATTTTTTACTGTCGCAAATTTTAATTGCGCCAGGGATTGCCTTTTCTATAGTAAACTTTTCAAAAAATAATTTTCTACTGTCGCAAATTTTAAATATCCCAGGGATTGCCTTTTCTATAGTAAATTTCTCACAAAATAATTTTTTACTGTCGCAAATTTTAATTGCGCCAGGGATTGCCTTTTCTATAGTAAATTATTCAAAAAATAATTTTCAACTGTCGCAAATTTTAAATATCCCAGGGATTGCCTTTTCTATAGTAAATTATTCAAAAAATAATTTTTTACTATCGCAAGTTTTAATTACGCCAGGGATTGCCTTTTCTATAGTAAATTATTCAAAAAATAATTTTTTACTGTCGCAAATTTTAATTGTGCCAGGGATTGCCTTTTCTATAGTAAACTTTTCAAAAAATAATTTTCTACTGTCGCAAATTTTAAATATCCCAGGGATTGCCTTTTCTATAGTATATTTCTCACAAAATAATTTTTTACTGTCGCAAATTTTAATTGCGCCAGGGATTGCCTTTTCTATAGTAAATTATTCAAAAAATAATTTTCAACTGTCCGCAAATTTTAAATATCCCAGGGATTGCCTTTTCTATAGTAAACTTTTCAAAAAATAATTTTCTACTGTCGCAAATTTTAATTACGCCAGGGATTGCCTTTTCTATAGTAAATTTTGCAAAAAATAATTTTTTACTGTCGCAAATTTTAATTGCGCCAGGGATTGCCTTTTCTATAGTAAATTTTGCAAAAAATAATTGTTTACTGTCGCAAATTTTAATTGCGCCAGGGATTGCCTTTTATATAGTAAATTATCCAAAAAATAATTTTCTACTGTCGCAAATTTTAAGTACGCCAGGGATTGCCTTTTCTATAGTAAATTATTCAAAAAATAATTTTCTACTATCGCAAATTTTAAGTGCGCCAGGGATTGCCTTTTCTATAGTAAATTATTCAAAAAATAATTTTATACTGTCGCAAATTTTAAATATCCCAGGAATTGCCTTTTCTATAGTAAATTTCTCACAAATTAATTTTTTATTTTCGCAAATTTTAATTGCGCCAGGGATTGCCTTTTCTATAGTAAATTTTGCAACAAATAATTTTTTACTTTCGCAAATTTTAATTGCGCCAGGTATTGCCTTTTCTATAGTAAATTATTCAAAAAATAATTTTCTACTGTCGCAAATTTTAATTGCGCCAGGGATTGCCTTTTCTATAGTAAATTATTCAAAAAATAATTTTCAACTGTCGCAAATTTTAATTACGCCAGGGATTGCCTTTTCTATAGTAAATTATTCAAAAAATAATTTTTTACTATCGCAAGTTTTAATTACGCCAGGGATTGCCTATTCTATAGTAAATTATTCAAAAAATAATTTTCTACTGTCGCAAATTTTAATTACGCCAGGGATTGCCTTTTATATAGTAAATTATTCAAAAAATAATTTTCTACTGTCGCAAATTTTAATTGCGCCAGGGATTGCCTTTTCTATAGTAAATTTCTCACAAAATAATTTTTTACTGTCGCAAATTTCAATTGCGCCAGGGATTGCCTTTTCTATAGTAAATTATTCAAAAAATAATTTTCTACTGTCGCAAATTTTAAATATCCCAGGGATTGCATTTTCTATAGTAAACTTTTCAAAAAATAATTTTCTACTGTCGCAAATTTTAATTACGCCAGGGATTGCCTTTTCTATAGTAAATTTTGCAAAAAATAATTTTTTACTGTCGCAAATTTTAATTGCGCCAGGGATTGCCTTTTCTATAGTAAATTTTGCAAAAAATAATTTTTTACTGTCGCAAATTTTAATTGCGCCAGGGTTGCCTTTTCTATAGTAAATTATTCAAAAAATAATTTTCTACGGTCGCAAATTTTAAGTGCGCCAGGGATTGCCTTTTCTATAGTAAATTATTCAAAAAATTATTTTTTACTGTCGCAAATTTTAAATACGCCAGGGATTGCCTTTTCTATAGTAAATTATTCAAAAAATAATTTTCTACTCTCGCAAATTTTAATTACGCCAGGGATTGCCTTTTGTATAGTAAATTATTCAAAAAATAATTTTTTACTGTCGCAAATTTTAAGTGCGCCAGGGATTGCCTTTTCTATAGTAAATTTTCCAAAAAATAATTTTTTACTGTCGCAAATTTTAATTGCGCCAGGGATTGCCTTTTCTATAGTAAATTATTCAAAAAATAATTTTCTACAGTCGCAAATTTTAATTACGCCAGGGATTGCCTTTTCTATAGTAAATTATTCAAAAAATAATTTTATACTGTCGCAAATTTTAATTGCGCCAGGGATTGCCTTTTCTATAGTAAATTTTGCAAAAGATAATTGTTTACTGTCGCAAATTTTAATTGCGCCAGGGATTGCCTTTTATATAGTAAATTATTCAAAAAATAATTTTCTACTGTCGCAAATTTTAAGTACGCCAGGGATTGCCTTTTCTATAGTAAATTATTCAAAAAATAATTTTCTACTATCGCAAATTTTAAGTGCGCCAGGGATTGCCTTTTCTATAGTAAATTATTCAAAAAATAATTTTATACTGTCGCAAATTTTAAATATCCCAGGGATTGCCTTTTGTATAGTAAATTATTCAAAAAATAATTTTTTACTGTCGCAAATTTTAAGTGCGCCAGGGATTGCCTTTTCTATAGTAAATTTTCCAAAAAATAATTTTTTACTGTCGCAAATTTTAATTGCGCCAGGGATTGCCTTTTCTATAGTAAATTATTCAAAAAATAATTTTCTACTGTCGCAAATTTTAATTACGCCAGGGATTGCCTTTTCTATAGTAAATTATTCAAAAAATAATTTTATACTGTCGCAAATAAAAATAAAAAAAAAATAAATTGCGCCAGGGATTGCCTTTTGTATAGTAAATTTCTCACAAAATAATTTTCTACTGTCGCAAATTTTAATTACGCCAGGGATTGCCTTTTCTATAGTAAACTTTTCAAAAAATAATTTTCTACTGTCGCAAATTTTAATTGCGCCAGGGATTGCCTTTTCTATAGTAAATTTCTCACAAAATAATTTTTTACTGTCGCAAATTTTAAGTGCGCCAGGGATTGCCTTTTCTATAGTAAATTTTCCAAAAAATAATTTTTTACTGTCGCAAATTTTAATTGCGCCAGGGATTGCCTTTTCTATAGTAAATTATTCAAAAAATAATTTTCTACTGTCGCAAATTTTAATTACGCCAGGGATTGCCTTTTCTATAGTAAATTATTCAAAAAATAATTTTATACTGTCGCAAATAAAAATAAAAAAAAAATAAATTGCGCCAGGGATTGCCTTTTGTATAGTAAATTTCTCACAAAATAATTTTCTACTGTCGCAAATTTTAATTACGCCAGGGATTGCCTTTTCTATAGTAAACTTTTCAAAAAATAATTTTCTACTGTCGCAAATTTTAATTGCGCCAGGGATTGCCTTTTCTATAGTAAATTTCTCACAAAATAATTTTTTACTGTCGCAAATTTTAATTGCGCCAGGGATTGCCTTTTCTATAGTAAATTATTCAAAAAATAATTTTATACTGTCGCAAATTTTAATTGCGCCAGGGATTGCCTTTTCTATAGTAAATTATTCAAAAAATAATTTTTTACTGTCGCAAATTTTAAGTGCGCCAGGGATTGCCTTTTCTAGAGTAAATTATTCAAAAAATAATTTTCTACTGTCGCAAATTTTAATTACGCCAGGGATTGCCTTTTCTATAGTAAATTATTCAAAAAATAATTTTTTACTGTCGCAAATTTTAAATATCCCAGGGATTGCCTTTTCTATAGTAAATTATTCAAAAAATAATTTTTTACTGTCGCAAATTTTAAGTGCGCCAGGGATTGCCTTTTCTATAGTAAACTTTTCAAAAAATAATTTTCTACTGTCGCAAATTTTAATTGCGCCAGGGATTGCCTTTTCTATAGTAAATTATTCAAAAAATAATTTTTTACTGTCGCAAATTTTAATTGCGCCAGGGATTGCCTTTTCTATAGTAAATTATTCAAAAAATAATTTTCTACTGTCGCAAATTTTAATTACGCCAGGGATTGTCTTTTCTATAGTAAATTATTCAAAAAATAATGTTCTACTGTCGCAAATTTTAAATATCCCAGGGATTGCCTTTTCTATAGTAAATTATTCAAAAAATAATTTTCTACTGTCGCAAATTTTAATTACGCCAGGGATTTCCTTTTCTATAGTAAATTATTCAAAAAATAATTTTATACTGTCGCAAATTTTAATTACGCCAGGGATTGCCTTTTCTATAGTAAATTTTTCAAAAATTAATTTTATACTGTCGCAAATTTTAAGTGCGCCAGGGATTAACTTTTCTATAGTAAATTATTCAAAAAATAATTTTATACTGTCGCAAATTTTAAATACGCCAGGGATTGCCTTTTCTACAGTAAATTTTTCAAAAAATAATTTTCTACTGTCGCAAATTTTAATTGCGCCAGGGATTGCCTCTTCTACAGTAAATTTTTCAAAAATTAATTTTTTACTGTCGCATATTTTAAATACGCCAGGGATTGCCTTTTCTATAGTAAATTATTCAAAAGATAATTTTCTACTGTCGCAAATTTTAAATACGCCAGGGATTGCCTTTTCTATAGTAAATTATTCAAAAAATAATTTTCGACTGTCGCAAATTTTAATTACGCCAGGGATTGCCTTTTCTATAGTAAATTATTCAAAAAATAATTTTCTACTGTCGCAAATTTTAATTACGCCAGGGATTGCCTTTTCTATAGTATATTATTCAAAAAATAATTTTTTACTGTCGCAAATTTTAAATATCTCAGGGATTGCCTCTTCTATAGTAAACTTTTCAAAAAATAATTTTCTACTGTAGCAAATTTTAACTACGCCAGGGATTGCCTTTCTATAGTAAATTTTGCAAAAAATAATTTTTTACTGTCGCAAATTTTAATTGCACCAGGGATTGCCTTTTCTATAGTAAATTATTCAAAAAATAATTTTCTACTGTCGCAAATTTTAATTACGCCAGGGATTGCCTTTTCTATAGTAAATTATTCAAAAAATAATTTTCTACTGTCGCAAATTTTAAGTGCGCCAGGGATTGCCTTTTCTATAGTAAATTATTCAAAAAATAATTTTTTACTGTCGCAAATTTTAAATATCCCAGGGATTGCCTTTTCTATAGTAAATTTCTCATAAATTAATTTTTTACTGTCGCAAATTTTAATTGCGCCAGGGATTGCCTTTTCTATAGTAAACTTTTCAAAAAATAATTTTCTACTGTCGCAAATTTTAATTACACCAGGGATTGCCTTTTCTATAGTAAATTATTCAAAAAATAATTTAATACTGTCGCAAATTTTAATTACGCCAGGGATTGCCTTTTCTATAGTAAATTATTCAAAAAATAATTTTCTACTGTCGCAAATTTTAATTGCGCCAGGGATTGCCTTTTCTACACTGAATTTTTCAAAAAATAATTTTCTACTGTCGCAAATTTTAATTGCGCCAGGGATTGCCTCTTCTACAGTAAATTTTTCAAAAATTAATTTTTTACTGTCGCAAATTTTAAATACGCCAGGGATTGCCTTTTCTATAGTAAATTATTCAAAAGATAATTTTCTACCGTCGCAAATTTTAAATACGCCAGGGATTGCCTTTTCTATAGTAAATTATTCAAAAAATAATTTTCGACTGTCGCAAATTTTAATTACGCCAGGGATTGCCTTTTCTATAGTAAATAATTCAAAAAATAATTTTTTACTGTCGCAAATTTTAAGTGCGCCAGGGATTGCCTTTTCTATAGTAAATTTTTCAAAAATTAATTTTATACTGTCGCAAATTTTAAGTGCGCCAGGGATTGCCTTTTCTATAGTAAATTATTCAAAAAATAATTTTATACTGTCGCAAATTTTAAATACGCCAGGGATTGCCTTTTCTACAGTAAATTTTTCAAAAAATAATTTTCTACTGTCGCAAATTTTAATTGCGCCAGGATTGCCTCTTCTACAGTAATTTTTCAAAAATTAATTTTTTACTGTCGCATATTTTAAATACGCCAGGGATTGCCTTTTCTATAGTAAATTATTCAAAGATAATTTTCTACTGTCGCAAATTTTAAATACGCCAGGGATTGCCTTTTCTATAGTAAATTATTCAAAAAATAATTTTCGACTGTCGCAAATTTAATTACGCCAGGGATTGCCTTTTCTATAGTAAATTATTCAAAAAATAATTTTCTACTGTCGCAAATTTTAATTACGCCAGGGATTGCCTTTTCTATAGTATATTATTCAAAAAATAATTTTTTACTGTCGCAAATTTTAAATATCTCAGGATTGCCTTTTCTATAGTAAACTTTTCCAAAAATAATTTTCTACTGTCGCAAATTTTAAATATCCCAGCGATTGCCTTTTCTATAGTAAATTTCTCACAAAATAATTTTCTACTGTCGCAAATTTTAATTGCGCCAGGGATTGCCTTTTCTATAGTAAATTATTCAAAAAATAATTTTCTACTGTCGCAAATTTTAAATATCCCAGGGATTGCCTTTTCAATAGTAAACTTTTCAAAAAATAATTTTCTACTGTAGCAAATTTTAACTACGCCAGGGATTGCCTTTTCTATAGTAAATTTTGCAAAAAATAATTTTTTACTGTCGCAAATTTTAATTGCACCAGGGATTGCCTTTTCTATAGTAAATTATTCAAAAAATAATTTTCTACTGTCGCAAATTTTAATTACGCCAGGGATTGCCTTTTCTATAGTAAATTATTCAAAAAATAATTTTCTACTGTCGCAAATTTTAAGTGCGCCAGGATTGCCTTTTCTATAGTAAATTATTCAAAAAATAATTTTTTACTGTCGCAAATTTTACATATCCCAGGGATTGCCTTTTGTATAGTAAATTTCTCACAAATTAATTTTTTACTGTCGCAAATTTTAATTGCGCCAGGGATTGCCTTTTCTATAGTAAACTTTTCAAAAAATAATTTTCTACTGTCGCAAATTTTAATTACGCCAGGGATTGCCTTTTCTATAGTAAATTATTCAAAAAATAATTTAATACTGTCGCAAATTTTAATTACGCCAGGGATTGCCTTTTCTATAGTAAATTATTCAAAAAATAATTTTCTACTGTCGCAAATTTTAAATATCCCAGGGATTGCCTTTTCTATAGTAAACTTTTCAAAAAATAATTTTCTACTGTCGCAAATTTTAAATATCCCAGCGATTGCCTTTTCTATAGTAAATTTCTCACAAAATAATTTTCTACTGTCGCAAATTTTAATTACGCCAGGGATTGCCTTTTCTATAGTAAATTATTCAAAAAATAATTTTCTACTGTCGCAAATTTTAAATATCCCAGGGATTGCCTTTTCAATAGTAAACTTTTCAAAAAAATAATTTTCTACTGTCGCAAATTTTAACTACGCCAGGGATTGCCTTTTCTATAGTAAATTTTTGCAAAAAATAATTTTTTTCTGTCGCAAATTTTAATTGCGCCAGGGATTGCCTTTTCTATAGTAAATTTTGCAAAAAATACTTTTTTACTGTCGCAAATTTTAATTGCGCCAGGGATTGCCTTTTCTATAGTAAATTATTCAAAAAATAATTTTCTACTGTCGCAAATTTTAATTACGCCAGCGATTGCCTTTTCTATAGTAAATTATTCAAAAAATAATTTTCTACTGTCGCAAATTTTAAGTGCGCCAGGGATTGCCTTTTCTATAGTAAATTATTCAAAAAAATAATTTTTTACTGTCGCAAATTTTAAATATCCCAGGGATTGCCTTTTCTATAGTAAATTTCTCACAAATTAATTTTTTACTGTCGCAAATTTTAATTGCGCCAGGAATTGCCTTTTCTATAGTAAACTTTTCAAAAAATAATTTTCTACTTTCGCAAATTTTAATTACGCCAGGGATTGCCTTTTCTATAGTAAATTATTCAAAAAATAATTTAATACTGTCGCAAATTTTAATTACGCCAGGGATTGCCTTTTCTATAATAAATTATTCAAAAAATAATTTTATACTGTCGCAAATTTTAAGTGCGCCAGGGATTGCCTTTTCTATAGTAAATTATTCAAAAACTAATTTTTTACTATCGCAAGTTTTAATTGCGCCAGGGATTGCCTTTTCTATAGTAAATTATTCAAAAAATAATTTTCTACTGTCGGAAATTTTAAGTATCCCAGGGATTGCCTTTTCTATAGTAAATTATTCAAAAAATAATTTTCTACTGTCGCAAATTTTAATAACGCCAGGGATTGCCTTTTCTATAGTAAATTATTCAAAAATAATTTTATACTGTCGCAAATTTTAAGTGCGCCAGGGATTGCCCTTTCTATAGTAAATTATTCAAAAAATAATTTTTTTCTGTCGCAAATTTTAATTGCGCCAGGGATTGCCTTTTCTATAGTAAACTTTTCAAAAAATAATTTTCTACTGTCGGAAATTTTAAGTATCCCAGGGATTGCCTTTTCTATAGTAAATTATTCAAAAAATAATTTTCTACTGTCGCAAATTTTAATTACGCCAGGGATTGCCTCTTCTATAGTAAATTATTCAAAAAATAATTTTATACTGTCGCAAATTTTAAGTGCGCCAGGGATTGCCCTTTCTATAGTAAATTATTCAAAAAATAATTTTTTACTGTCGCAAATTTTAATTGCTCCAGGGATTGCCTTTTCTATAGTAAACTTTTCAAAAAATAATTTTCTACTGTCGCAAATTTTAATTACGCCAGGGATTGCCTTTTCTATAGTAAATTTTGCAAAAAAAAATTTTTTACTGTCGCAAATTTTAATTGCGCCAGGGATTGCCTTTTCTATTGTAAATTTTGCAAAAAATAATTGTTTACTGTCGCAAATTTTAATTGCGCCAGGGATTGCCTTTTCTATAGTAAATTATTCAAAAAATAATTTTCAACTGTCGCAAATTTTAAGTGCGTCAGGGATTGCCTTTTCTATAGTAAATTTCTCACAAATTAATTTTTTACTTTCGCAAATTTTAATTGCGCCAGGGATTGCCTTTTCTATAGTAAATTTTGCAAAAAAATAATTTTTTACTTTCGCAAATTTTAATTGCGCCAGGGATTGCCTTTTCTATAGTAAATTATTCAAAAAATAATTTTCTACTGTCGCAAATTTTAATTGCGCCAGGGATTGCCTTTTCTATAGTAAATTATTCAAAAAATAATTTTCAACTGTCGCAAATTTTAATTACGCCAGGGATTGCCTTTTCTATAGTAAATTATTCAAAAAATTATTTTTTACTATCGCAAGTTTTAATTACGCCAGGGATTGCCTATTCTATAGTAAATTATTCAAAAAATAATTTTCTACTGTCGCAAATTTGAATTACGCCAGGGATTGCCTTTTATATAGTAAATTATTCAAAAAATAATTTTCCACTCTCGCAAATTTTAATTGCGCCAGGGATTGCCTTTTCTATAGTAAATTTCTCACAAAATAATTTTTTTACTGTCGCAAATTTTAATTGCGCCAGGGATTGCCTTTTCTATAGTAAATTATTCAAAAAATAATTTTCTACTGTCGCAAATTTTAAATATCCCAGGGATTGCCTTTTCTATAGTAAACTTTTCAAAAAATAATTTTCTACTGTCGCAAATTTTAATTGCGCCAGGGATTGCCTTTTCTATAGTAAATTTTGCAACAAATAATTTTTACTGTCGCAAATTTTAATTGCGCCAGGGTTGCCTTTTCTATAGTAAATTATTCAAAAAATAATTTTATACTGTCGCAAATTTAAGTGCGTCAGGGATTGCCTTTTCTATAGTAAATTATTCAAAAAATAATTTTTTACTGTCGCAAATTTTAATTACGCCAGGGATTGCCTTTTCTCTAGTAAATTATTCAAAAAATAATTTTCTACTGTCGCAAATTTAAAATATCCCAGGGATTGCCTTTTCTATAGTAAATTATTCAAAAAATAATTTTCAACTGTCGCAAATTTTAATTGCGCCAAGTATTGCCTTTCTGTAGTAAATTATTCAAAAAATAATTTTCTACTGTCGCAAATTTTCATTACGCCAGGGATTGCCTTTTATATAGTAAATTATTCAAAAAATAATTTTCTACTGTCGCAAATTTTAAGTGCGCCAGGGATTGCCTTTTCTATAGTAAATTATTCAAAAAATAATTTTATACTGTCGTAAATTTTAAATACGCCAGGGATTGCCTTTTCTATAGTAAATTATTCAAAAAATAATTTTATACTGTCGCAAATTTTAATTACGCCAGGGATTGCCCTTTCTATAGTAAATTATTCAAAAAATAATTTTCAACTGTCGCAAATTTTAATTGCGCCAGGGATTGCCTTTTCTATAGTAAATTATTCAAAAAATAATTTTCTACTGTCGCAAATTTTAATTACGCCAGGGATTGCCTTTTCTATAGTAAATTATTCAAAAAATAATTTTTTACTGTCGCAAGTTTTAATTACGCCAGGGATTGCCTTTTCTATAGTAAATTTTTCAAAAAATAATTTTTTACTGTCGCAAATTTTAAATACGCCAGGGATTGCCTTTTCTATAGTAAATTTTACAAAAATTAATTTTATACTGTCGCAAATTTTAAGTGCGCCAGGGATTGCCTTTCCTATAGTAAATTATTCAAAAAATAATTTTCTACTGTCGCAAATTTTAATTACGCCAGGATTGCCTTTTCTATAGTAAATTATTCAAAAAATTGTTTTCTACTGTCGCAAATTTTAATTACGCCAGGGATTGCCTTTTCTATAGTAAATTATTCAAAAAATAATTTTTTACTGTCGCAAATTTTAATTGCGCCAGGGATTGCCCTTTCTATAGTAAACTTTTCAAAAAATAATTTTCTACTGTCGCAAATTTTAATTGCGCCAGGGATTGCCTTTTTCTATAGTAAATTTCTCACAAAATAATTTTTTACTGTCGCAAATTTTAATTGCGCCAGGGATTGCCTTTTCTATAGTAAATTATTCAAAAAATATTTTTCAACTGTCGCAAATTTTAATTACGCCAGGGATTGCCTTTTCTATAGTAAATTATTCAAAAAAGAATTTTTTACTGTCGCAAATTTTAATTGCGCCAGGGATTGCCTTTTCTATAGTAAACTTTTCAAAAAATAATTTTCTACTGTCGCAAATTTAATTGCGCCAGGGATTGCCTTTTCTATAGTAAATTTCTCATAAAATAATTTTTTACTGTCGCAAATTTTAATTGCGCCAGGGATTGCCTTTTCTATAGTAAATTATTCAAAAATAATTTTCAACTGTCGCAAATTTTAATTACGCCAGGGATTGCCTTTTCTATAGTAAATTATTCAAAAAATAATTTTTTACTGTCGCAAATTTTAAGTGCGCCAGGATT